>OX596076.1:8904901-8934901 GCA_951394005.1 Protophormia terraenovae | reverse complement strand
ATATTTCTCATCTAGCACGATAAATAAAGAAATATATTTATTTATGCAATTTGCGTATAAACAGTGAATGAATTTATTTGCAATAATTGTGCGTATAAACGTATGTATTGCAACTTTTATAGTTTTGAAAGAAAACAAAAAAAAAAAAAAAATGGTTTTATCTATACAAATTAAAGTGTTCCTACCGGGGTTTTAATATAGACTATAGGCAAGAGATTAAAGGATAGAAATATAACGAATTGAATGGAAAATAAAACGGGGTTCATATAGAATACAATTAAAAATGAACAAGTTCATTACCGCTTCATTTATAATACGGTGAAAAATAAACCAATTCATATATAATACGGTAAAAAATTAATCGGTTCATATAGAATAGTGTTAAAAATTAACCTTTCATATAGAGAAGTGTGAAAAATGAATCGGTTCATATAGAGTAGAGTGAAAATTAACCGTTTCACTTAAAATCGAGTAAAATATAAGTAAATTGAGAAATAATCGACTGAAAAGTGAATCGCTTCATTAAGAATCGTAACATAAGTGAACCGTTTTATATCTAACAGTGTTAATAATGAACCGGTTCGATTGTATATAAAACGGTTTATTTTTCTTATTATTTTAAATGATTAGGTTAATTTTGTTTTTATTCTACATAATAATCGCATTGTATTTGAATACATAATAATATTTTTTAATTCGTTTAATTTTTGTAGTCGATTTAATTCATATTCTATCAAGCAGTTAATTTTTCTGTTCATTATCTTTTAAATAAAATAATTTTTTTTTTTCTTTATAACATAAATTTTATTTTTACTTTTATTTTATCTTTTTTTAACTTAAAATACATAAATAAAAAAATATATTTTTAAACATAATATATTTATATAATATCAATAAAAACGACTTGGGAATGTAATTAAAAAAATATATTTTCTATAAAATTTTGATATGATTTTGATTTTTAAACATATTTCAATTACAAAATAATACTAGGGATTTAAAACGTAATTAGTTGTAGTGTAAAATATGAGGCCAATGATTTTAATTATTATAATGCTAATTTTACTATTTAATAGCTATTTTAGTAAACTATAGAATAAAAAAGTTTTAATATATGTATATGATTTCCCAAATTAAAACTTTTCATAATAAATTTATAATTTTTTTTATTTTTGTAATTTATTAAGTACAAACTGGACGTTATATTAATTACTAATTAGTTTAAGGTTGAAACTAAACAAGGAAAAATTCAAAAAGGAAATAATAGCAATTAATTAAATAAAAGATGAAAAGGTGAATAAACAAAAATATAGAAATAATATTAAATAGAGAAAAAGTTATTCTTGAATATGTAGACTATAGAATAAATTATAGTTTAGTTTATATTTCTCTATATAAACCAAACCATAGTTAAAACTATAGACAGGACTTTAAACAAGGCTGTAGACTGTGCTATAGGTCCTTTTTCCTTATGAGCTTATAGTAAGAATCTTTAAAAATTTCTCTTTTATCTTGCGAAAATTTTTCAATTTAGTTATCTTTAATAGTATTTAAACATTCATATATGTATATCTTAAATAGTTTCTAAATATTTTAGTAGATATTTTTTTAACAGTGTTTTTTTAGAATAAAAATGTTGTTTATGGTGTTTATTATTTAGTTGGGTATATGATGTTTTGTTTTAAGAATATTATGTATTTAGTTTATAGAAAGTAGTGCCATGTTTTAAAAGAAATTTAATTTTTATTTTAATAATAAAATTCCAGCTATTACATTATAATTTCTTTAAATGCTTTTGTTTTTATTTAAAACAAGTTTAAGAGTTATTGATAAAAAAAAAAGTATTTTAAAAAGTTTTGTGTTTTTCTTTAGTATTTATTTTAGTGTTTATATAAATTCCTGTAAATTTGGCTCATTATTTAAGTCTATATTTGTTTGTATTGTAAGTTTATAATGGTTTTATATTACCATTGTTATTTTAAACAATTTTTTTAAAAAATTCTTAAGATTTTTATTAAAAATTAAGAAAATTTAATACAAAAGTTTCTTAATTTTAAATGATTACTTTGTTTAGTTTGTATATCAATAATATTGTACATTTATTTGTAATATTTTGTAGGTTATTTATGTTATGTTTTATATATTTAGGTTGGGAAGACTCCAATAATTATTTTAATGGTTTAAAGGATTTCTTTAAGTTGGCAGCTTTCTTTAAGTTCTGCTGAGATTTCCAAATATATGTGTATGAAGAGGACGGGGATTGAATTTTTAAATTACGCTTAAGATTTAATGCTAAAAAGTTTTGGGTAAGAATATTTCTTTAGGATAGAATCTGTAGGATTAAGAGGATTTTGGCACAAATTATACGAAACAGATTATAAAAAAGACCAAAAACTCATATTTTTGTAGTTTAGTCTGTAAATAGTATAAACTCGGGTTTATTATAGTCTATTCTATGGACTAAACTATAGTCTATTCTGTGGACTAGACTATAAACTATTCCATAGACTAAACTATAGACTATTCCATAGACTAGTCTGTTCAAAAAATTTCTATATCATTTTCATTTTCTATCGTCTAGTCTATAGTATTTTCTATAATCTGTTGTATAGTTTTTTTTTTTTTTTTTTTTTTTTTTTTTTTTTTTGTGGTAAATTTTTTAGTAATCTTTTTCACAATTTTTTAGAGTTTACTTTTAATTATATATTTCAATTCATTCTTAAATTTAAGGAGTTTTTTTTTTCCATAAGATTTTTTATTTTATTTATTATTTTTTTTTTCAAATATTTTTTCTTTAATTCTATTTCAACTTACATTTAAACTAAATTTATTTGTATTTTAATTAGCAAACGATCATCTTCACAAAATCCCCTTTTAATAATTTCCGAAATATTAGCATATTCTAGAAAACCAAAACCCCTAATGCTAATACGTTCTTTGGGTTGATGAAAAGCTAAAATTTCTGGTTTTGTCATTATGGTATCATGTTGTGATAATTTCATATCTCTGGGATGCACCATACATAATTTAATGCGTCCTATAAATGGCCAATCTAAATGTTTATCATTTTCTGATTGCATAAGATGTACATGCAGACTGAGAAGATTGGGGTTTTTGGGTTGTATATTGAGGCGTGCACAAAATTTGTAGCCATAGGGTGAGGTATAACATTCTCGGGAATATACTAAATTATTGGTATTTGAACGTAAATAATCGATTAGATTATGGAAATTTTTAATTTCCCAAACTATAGTGCCATTACTGTAGCGGGCATCTATTTGATTACGTGCATTTACCAATTGTTTAGTAAGATTTTCAATTTTAACATCTTGTTCACAAGCTCTTTGCTCTAAGACTACTATGCGTTGATACATGGCCTGTATAAGGTGTTCCTCACCGCCACCATTGGCATATTGCGGAGGCGGAGGTAAAGCACCACCACCTGCATCTCGTCCGTTATGACCATTAGTTTGAGCCTTGCTGGGTTTTTGAGGATTCCAGGTGGAAATGGCGGTATTTTGTAAAGCTCTCAACATTAATTGCAAATGATGAGGCATATCATCTTTTAAATGCATTTCCAAAGCATTAGTCTCTGGACGTCCCACAAAGTCACATTTAATGCTAGCAAAGGGACATTTTTCCTCACTAGGCTCTTCATCACTACGATAGGGGCACTCTTTGTTGTGGCGTTCCATTTCCAAGGGTGAAGCTATAAAATTGCAACCTACCTTAGCATTTTCACACTTTAACTTAATCTGATCGATTTCCCGGCGTGTATAATTATCTGGAAATACATCTTTATCGGCTACTATTTTCTTATTATCCATGGGACACCAATGTCTATTATTGTGCAGCCAAGAATTTAAACAGGATTTACAAAAACGATGTCCACAGGAAGTTATTACCGGTTCATTTAACCAATTCATACAAATGGCACATTCATACCTGGCATCGGGTTCGGCTGTCTCTTCGTTGCTGCTACTTCTGGTCACCGTACTTAAAGAGTGTGTAAGATTGAGTCTTTGGGGTGGTTGTGGTCTTTGATTCAATTCCATTTCGGCCATACGATCTGGTAAATGTTGATGTTCATGATATTGTTCTTGAGCTGCTTGACGTCCATCTTGCATGTTTTTCTTTTTTTTATTGTTTTGTGGGTGTTTGTATAAATGTTTGTTGTTTTGTAAAAATAAATTTTCTTCTTTTTAGTCTTGTTTATTTCTTTTATTAAAATTTATATAAAATTTCTTTTTAAAAAATCTTGTAAAAATTCTATAAAAACACAATTTTTTTATAAAAAAAAAAAACAAATTTCTTTTTGTGTCTAACTTTTTATTAAGCACTTAAAAGTGAAAAATGTATTTGCAAATTGTAAAAAAGTGAATATTGATTTCTTTTGTTTTGGTAATTAAATTTGACAGTTAAATCAGTAGTCATGAAAGGGATGTGTCATATGTGATGCGAGTGAAGTAAACAATGAAATTATTAAAACAGCTGTAAACATAACAGGGTGTGCGAGAAAAATAAATAAAATTTATTAGTTTATTAATTAAATAAAAGAATAATTAATTTGTTTATTTAATTAATTCTACAAATTTGGTTAATTCTGCAACCATTAAGCCAATATTTTTGCTTGAGGCAAAATATGGCATAAAAGCAAGTATATTCTATACTTTGCCTCAAATATAGAATCATGATACAATTATAACAGGTGACAGTACGAAAACAGCTGATAATTTTTTGCCGTCGTCTATTTTTACTAGATTACTGTCAAAAGTTGTTTACACTAAACACGTGGTTTTTTGGTATTTCCTTTTGTGTATAATTTGTGCATTGTGATTGTGTGGTAAAAAATAAAATTTTAATAATTGTGCAAATTTGTGTTGAAAAAATATTTGTTTTAAAAAAGAATAATATTTATTATGAATACCTTTTATTTATTTTATTTATTTATTTATTTATTTATTTATTTATTGAGTATAGTAATACAAAGCCTTCAAGGCCAAAATATAAATATGTATTACACAGTAATAATAATCCTGAGTATTAGATATAGATAATATAAAAAAAAAAACTTAAAACTAATACAATATAAAAATGTTTAATTATATCCAAAAGAAAACAAACATATTATATCCAAAAAAAAGAACATATTTGGCTCCCCAGCCATAAAAATTCAAATTATATGTATTATTAGTAATCAAAAAAGAATGAACAATATATGTCCAGCAGCGGTAATAAAATATATAAAGCAGTATAATCAAATGCTTTCAGCTAAGTAGGCAATAAGTTTAAGACGGAACACATTATTGGAATGAGAAAAAATTCGAAGTTCATAAGGCAGACAATTCCAACAGCGAGCAATCCTCACAACAAACGATCTTTCAAAACATAGCTTGAAAATTCTCGGTATATAAATTTGTGGATTTCTAGAAGAACGTAAAAAAATAAATTTATTACACAATTTAGATGGAAAACCATTTCTAATTATATTGTAGAACATGACCAAACTACGATATTTAATAAAATTGTTAAAAGAACATCCAAGAAACTTATGAACATAAACCGAAATGTGATGCCAACGTTTTATATTATAAACAAATCTTACAATACTGTTTACAATAGATTTCAATTTATTAATAGAGACGACAGAACACCCAGATAACACCTCCAGGCAATATAAGACTTGAGGCATAAGGAGAGCATGTGCTAGTCTTCGCTTAACACGAAAAGGTAGATATAAATTTGTTGAGTATAATCTTCTTAATGCCCCCCAAACTTTCCCAGATACAAAGTCAATATGGCACCCAAAAGAAAGATCACTATCAATAATCAACCCTAAGCACTTATGCTGAGAAACAAACTCAATTGCAACATTATTCAAATAAAAATTAAAGTTATTGAGTGAATTATCACGCGAATTAAACAATATCGCCTTAGACTTAGATGGATTAATATTAAGGGAGTTATCATATGACCACAGCGAAACACGTCTAAGACAATCATTTACATTCCGTTCAAACTCAAGATTAGAAAGAAAGTCACAGCTAAACAACAAAAAAATATCATCAGCATACAAGAAAGTCCCGCAAGTATCCGAATTAGTATTTATATATAGGTCATTCACATAGAGAATAAATAAAAGAGGCCCCAGTACAGAACCTTGAGGGACACCCGTATGAAGAGTAAGCAAATTAGATTTTTTTCCTTTAAAGTCAATAATTTTTTTCAATTAATATTTTTCTATATTTTATTTTGGGCGCTTTTATTTTGCTTGTTTACTTCTTCTTTGTTTGTTTTGTTATTTTGTCGAATGTTTTTGACGTTGTGCTGGTAAAACCAAAAACAAAATGCATGGTTGTTTTTGCCTTGTTGTATTTGTTGTAGCGGTACTGCCACCTGTTATAGTTTCATCATGTACATCACACATATGGTGGTACAAATGGATATAAATATGAAAACATGGGAGTGTTTATATGATAAAATGGAATTACATATATGATAAAATGAAATTATATATATGATAAAATGGGATATATATGTATATATGTGAAAATGGTATTATATATATGATAAAATGGGATTATAACATGCCAATATGGAATTATAACATGACAAAATATACAACAAAATGGAATCAAAATATATTATAATGGAATTTTAATATTATATAATTAAATTACGATATGATAAAGTCAAAACATTAAATGATAAAAAAATGATGAAATCGGTAGCAATATTATAAAAAAGTTATTAATATTATTAAATTGAATCATTTAATGATGAAAAAATTATAAAATGGAATCATAATAATAATTGCATACAAATATACTAATTTTTAACTGTAATCATATATTATAATCATAGTATGTTGCTCTTAGTTTATGGTCACCAGAAACATATTTTTTCTCTGCGTGTTTATAATATTTTGCATTTTCTTTAATTTCGATAATTTAATTAATTTCTAATTAAGTTTTTTTTGTGTTTTGTGGATTTTTCTATATGTAATTTGTCGATTTTATGTATTTTTTTTTTTTTTTTTAATTTTTTTTATTTTATCGATTTCTTTATTAATGATTATTTTTTAATTTTGTAGTGATTTATCATTTTAATGGTATTTTAGGGACTTTTTTTCTTATTTTTAAATTTTAGCAATTTTTTTTCTTTTTGTAATTCTAAAATTTTTTTTGTAATACATTTATTAATTATTATAATTATTTAATATTTTACCAATTTTTTCTGTAATTTGTGAATTATATTTTTTATACAGCTTTTTTATTTAAACAAATTTTCTGTATTTCAGCGCTTTTTTATATTAATATTATTTTTATGATTATTTTTTATTTTATATTTGGGGGATTCACAAAGTGCGCTATCATGTCGTATTGTCATATGTCGTAAAATATTTCAATGTATAAAAAATATTGTCATTGTTTCCTTTGTAAAATTTTATGACATTATGACAATACGACATTATAGCACACTTTGTGAATCCCACAATTATGTTCAGACACATTTTCCCAAATTGTTGATTTTAATAAAAAAATCAGACACAAACACTTTCTAATTCAAAAAAATAAAATTTTTTAACAAATAAAATTTGTGAACAAATATAAATTTAATTCATAATTTTTTTATTTTTAAACTGTTTGACAATTTTTTACAAATTCTTTTTTCAACAATTTTCTATGTACTAAAAATATTTAAAATTTCTTCCATGTATGGAAATTTAGTATGTTTTTATTGTGTTAAATAATTAAACAACTCGAATCGAGATGTTTTCTGGCTTTGAAATATATGAAAAAACAAGTCAAATTGTTTGTGTTTTTTAAGAAAACGACTCGTTTTTTAAAAAACATTTATATGTGAACATAGCATTAGGGATTGTTTTCTTATTTAGGCATTTTTTTTTTTAATTATCGATTTTTATATATTTTTTTATTATTAAAAAAATGTTCAGTATTCTAGCTTTTTCCTTTTTTTTATATAAGCGTTATATTTTTTATTATTGTCTTTTTGTTTTGTAAGATACTTATTTATTATTTTTTGTATTTTAATTTTTTTCTGTAATTTTTCAAATTTTTGCGTCATATTTTTTTTATGGATTTTTTTAAAATTTATTTATTTAAATTTTTTTATATGTATTAGCATTATTTTTATATCGTATGGGTTTTAATGTTTTTCTTTTTCTATTTATTGTTAGTTTTGCGCTGACTTTTTTTAATAATTTATTACTTATTTTTAAAATTCCTCTTTTGATATATTAATTTTCAATAAAAGACAAACTTTAAAGCAATATTACAAAAAAATAAATTTCCCTTTAATATGGCTACTCTGGTTCTTATACCGGCTTTTGTTTTCCTCTTCCTTTTGAGTAAAAACAAAAGCAAAACACAAACCTATTGACAAGAGAGCATCAAAAAAAGAGCAATAATACAAATACAATCAATTGAACACTTATAGCAACAACAACATCAATAAGACAACAAACTCACCACAAATTTAGCAAACATTTTCAAGTGGCCAAATGGTATTGTGGTGAGTGGGCCACATATTGTCATTGTCGTATATATAAAATGAACAATCGCATGATAACCAGGGACAGTCCATTATTGCTAGTGAACGTGAGAACTACTATAAAACGGTAAAACGTTGTTATTCAGTTAAAAAGAAAATAAAATTGAAATATATTTCAAGTGGAGGAAGTGTGTAATAGAGTGTTTTTTATTATATATGCGAACGCACTTAAGTCGTGCTAATAAAGCAATTAAAAACATACAAGAATCATAAATACTATTAAAGACAAACAGAAACTATAATAACGGCTAAATAAAATTTAAAAAAAAAATATATATTAGTAAAGAAGTTTTAAAAATTCAAGTGTTTAAAATTAAAATAAAATATTAATAAAAATGCCGCAGAACTTTTTAAATTTATTGATAATCGTTACAATTTTTGTTACTTTGGCTGGCACAATTTATGTTCCAGAAACTGCCAGAAATTATAACGAACTAAATGCTATTGGAATTAAGGAAAACAAACTATTAACAAGGGATTTAACAGAAACAGAACATAAATACTTGATTAAATTAAAAAATAATGATGATGGTGATGAACGTAATGATGGCCAACAACAACAAAGTTTATTTACTGCACACCAGGCAAAAACCTACAACAACGTTGCACACCAACTATTACCCATACCAACGCAACAAAAATCATACGATATCAGTGATGACGTCGCTATAAGTGCAAAAAATCGCACAAGCTATAATGATGAACATGAACAACGCCATGAGAATTTGGAGGCACAACCAACAACAACTGGTTTAGCAGAACAACAGCAACAACATTTGTTTTATAATAATGACGTATTAAATATGGAGAAGGAGGAAGATTTCAACGACTTTGATGTTACTCTACAGCATTCACGCCAAAAACGTCAATTATCGGATATCTTAATAGCCCCTAATACCCGCTGGTGTGGTCGTGGTAATACTGCCAATGGTACCTATAATCATTTAGGAGGAGCCTCAATGGCTGATAAATGTTGTCGTACTCATGATCATTGCAAACTCTATATACCCGGCATGAGTAATCGTTTTGAATTATTCAATTATCGTCCCTATACTTTATCGCATTGCAATTGTGATAGACGTTTTCGTACTTGTCTTAAAATGGCCAATGATGAGGATGCCAATACTATAGGCAAACTTTTCTTTAATTTGGTACAAACTCAATGTTTTGTATTGGCCAAAGAAGTGGTATGTCAGCAAAGAGCCAAAGATGGCACTTGCCTGAAAGAGCATGTTAAGCAAAAAGCTTATTTGAGAAATAACAAGAAGTATTAAGACACTAAAAAAGAAGGATGAATGAAGGCGAAAATAAAAACGAGCGCTTCCATGAAGTGTCTCCTAAGCAAAAAAAAAAAAATCAAAACAAAATAATAATTTCTCAAGCACCTTATAACCTCATTTTATTAAAATATTATTAATATTATTAGTTACTTAATTAAAAATTAATACCTTTCCTAACTTAAATATCAGTACTTAAATACTTAGCCTACCCCTCCTGCCATTCAGCCAACTTAAAATGTAAAACGATACCTTTAGTAGGGTAATTGTTTACATTTGATAACTATTAAATATTAACAGCAGCTATTTGTCATGTAAATTGCATTAAACGACGTTGCAACCAATTAAGGCCATTTTACAACAACTATGACAACAACAGATTCTTATTAAGGTGAGTAATTTGTTAAACAAAGTATTTTATAATTGGTTTTGTTTATAAATATTTTGCACAACCATGATAAAAAAATGATATGGCGTGATTTTATATTAATTGTCAAATTAAAGTGCAAAAAATAAAAAAAATACCGTTAGATAATATGAAAACAAATAAAAAAGTGTTACCAAGTTAAAGCAAATAAGATCTAAGAGAATATTAACAACAAAGTATTTTACCAAGTTAGAGGAAATAGGATCTAATTGAAAGAGATGCCAATGGGAAGATTTTAAAGGAAATTAAGCGGTTTTTAACGGAATTAAAACGTTTTCAAAGGAAATTGACGATTTTTAAAGAAAAATAAATATAATTAGGTTGAAAATTAAAGATTTTAAACCAAAATTAAAAGAAAAAAATTTAAATAATTTAAGATTCTTTTGAAAGTAAATATTTTAAACCAGAATTAAAGGATTTTATTGGAAAATATAAAATAATTATTTAACAAAAATTAATAATTTCAAAAGAAAATTGTAAAAAATATTAAAAATTTATTTATTTATATCCAGCATAGTAAGTTTGAGGATTTTAATATAAAATATAAAATAATTCTTTACCAAAATTAAACATTTTAAATAAAAAATATCTATTTAGAGATAATTAACTTGAAGAAGTAAACATTTTAATATCTTTAACAAAAATTAAATGATATTAATGGAAATTTTTGCAAATATTGAAAAATTAAGATTATAAATCTGAATTAAAGGATTTCAATTGAATAATTCTTATTAATTATAATTAAAATTAAAAGATTTTAACGGAAAATATAAAATATTCGTCTAAAACAAAATTAAGTATATCAAAGGGTAAATAAATACATACAAATATAAATTAAGAATTTTAAGATTTACATTTCATTTCAAATCAATATTTTATTTTTATATTTTAAACACTTGAAAACTTTAATTAGGAAAATAGGAATAACAATTAATTCAAAAATAAAACAAAATTATATTTTAATTATTTTATTTCAAAATAAAAATGTCATTTTATAACAAAAAACAGAAGAAGTCTTAATAACTTATTTTCTTAAAATAATTAAAATTTTTCTGGAATATTTCCTTTAAAAACACTTTATAACTAATAACACATAAATACAATTCAAATCACTGCACTGACAACACTGTTTATAAATCTAAACAAAAAACTAACGGTACTTGTAGCCATAAATAGGAAATAACAACATTTAAAGGTTACCATAGGTGATAAAAAGATATAATGAGAAAGTGCTGCCCATAGTAATTTTATGTATTCAAGCGATTTTTTCCGACTATTTTTAATATTTAATAAAATATTATTTTATTTTTGTTTTTAACTAATAAAATATAATTTTAATAATATTTTTTTATGTTTTTTCTTATCATTTCAGTGCTTATGGTTGCTAAAACAACTGAATAAAATCATAATACAAACGTTTTTATTTCAAATTATTACGTTATGAAATTTGATGACACGACAAATTGTTGTAATTCTATATTTTGGTATTTTATAGTTTATAAATAGTTCTTAATTACAAAAAAAAAAAAAAAAAAAAAAAAAAATCAAAGCAATTGTCTTGGAGACTAAAACATATAAATACTATTTAACTGATAAGCCTTAATTTAATTTGTCTATTAAACATTCTTAAATATTTATATACTCATAGAATTTTAAATTATCTTGTAGGAAAACAACGAATTTATTATTAAATTTTAATTAAGTAGAAGTTTTTAAAGAGATTTTAAAATGTATATTTAAGAAAATAAATAAGTTCTTAATTACAAAAAAAAAAAAAAAAAAAAAAAAAAAATCAAAGCAATTGTCTTGGAGACTAAAACATATAAATACTATTTAACTGATAAGCCTTAATTTAATTTGTCTATTAAACATTCTTAAATATTTATATACTCATAGAATTTTAAATTATCTTGTAGGAAAACAACGAATTTATTATTAAATTTTAATTAAGTAGAAGTTTTTAAAGAGATTTTAAAATGTATATTTAAGAAAATAAACATTCTTTATTAACTAGTTGTTATATATAGAATTTATATTATAGTTTTAATATTATTGTATTTAATTATATATATAAACTATTAAGTAAAATAATAAAAACAACAAGTATTTATTCTCAAACTTAATATTTAAATTTTGTGATTTATTTTAAAAACATGCCAAAGGTTATATTTTTAATAGAGACCTTAAATGTTTTCATTTTTTAAATATAATTTAAAAGAAATTTAATTGTTGCCAAATAGTAACACGTAGTTTTTTTTTTATATATATGTAGTTTTAAAACTTAAATTTTTTGACGTATTAATTAAATATTTTGAGTTTGGACTTTGTTCTTGTTATTATATATAAAAAAAAATACCACATGTATTTTTTGAATTTAATATAAATTCCTATCACCTAGTGGGATGGATGGTTTGATAGATGTTGTTATCACATTTTTTTTTTTTCTGCATATTTCGGGTTTATACTTTCCAGACTGTCTGTTGTTTCTTAAATATTATAGAGGTCATATTAAAATGCATTATACATATATTAATTTTATTATACAATGGTTTTATTGACGTAGTTCATCGTATGTTCTTTTTTGATTTGATATTTAAGAAACAAAAAAAAAAAAAAAAAAAACATTTGATTTTTAGGTGAAATATAAAAATCTAAATCTGGGGCAGTTTTTTCATATAGTAAATTGGAATATTTAGGAAAACTAGGCAAAATATGAGATTAAAAAAGAGATTTTTTATACATACGAAAATATTAATATTCACTAAAATATGATAATTATATCTTAAATTATTAAAGAATAATTTTTGATACATTTTCTCTTTTTTATTGATTAAATTTATTAAATTTAAATTTTAAAAAATTTCTTTTATTTTTTAAATTTACACTAACAAATGTACAATTTTATTCATTAATTAAAATCTGAACAATGGCAACACCGTTTAATAATGTAAACAATAAAAATAACGGTACATTTTGCCATGTTATTATTTCAAGGCTGCCATTTAGGATTAAAAGGATTTTCAGAAATATTTGCATAAATTAAGTGTTGCCAACAAGAATATTTCTTAATTATTTCTATAAAATAATAATTTTCTTGTTATTTCATAAAAAATATAAAGTTAAGGGCATGATAAAACTAAAGCAGGTAGAATTATTAGGGAGAGTTGTAATTTTCAATTCTTATAGTCAAATAATTGAAACTTTGAAAAGAGAATACAAAAAGAAAAATATAAACATATTTAGTTTACATTTCAAATGTGGAATAAATATTTCTTGAAAAGCAACATTAATTATTTTTCGCAATATTTTTCTTAATTTAAAATATATGTTTGTCTCTATACACAATTTATTAAAAACAAATAAATCATTTTTGTACACTTTTTTATAATTTTAATATTTATATATATATATATATAGTTTGCTTTAATTTTTTCACATTCTCTTTTGATTGACTTTTTAGGGAAAACAATTTTGAGATGGTTCTCTCTATTAATTGTACCTCGACCTTTTTAATTAAATTAAAATTTGTTTACATTTTAAGTCAAACTTATTAAAAACAAAAGTCAAAGTTTTAAAAACAAAATAAACTTTGAAATAAAAGTTAAATTTTAATCTTTTACTATTTAAAGTTAAAAAAAACCCTGCTAACCACTTAAAACTAAATATATTAATAAATACAATTTATTATTTTATTAGATTTTAATCTAAATTATCCTCTTCAAAAAAAAATTTCAACAATTTAATCTTTAATTAAATAAATAAAAACTTTCTAGACAAAAGAAAAAAATAATAATTTATTATTATCAATTGGGAATTTTAATTCTTTTATATAGTCTAATACTTCAAAAAAACTATTAACATTTCTTTTTATAAACCCATAAAAGTGCACACTTTTTGTGGAGAGAAAAATTGCAATAAAAATATCTTTATTGCCTAGAAAACATATAATAAATAAAAATAACCCAAAAAATCAGGCGATATCTTGACTCATTTTTGACGTCAACAATTAAAGATAATTTTCTGCTGCTTATTGAAAATAAAACTTTCTTAGAAATTTTTAAAATTTTATGAATTTGTAATATAAAACATCATTAAGGAAAAAATATAATCAGCTTGCCTTAATCATCGTACTCTGTTATCAGTAAAAATGTAAATAAATATAAATATTCAATGTAAATTACGCATGTAATTATATAGTATTACATTTTGTATTAATTATTGTTTTTAAATAGAATACAATTGAGGGTTGACTGCTGTTTATTAATAAAGCATAGAATAGAACAGAAAAGGGGCCGGTTTATTTGTTTTGATTAATAATGTTAATTACACGTGTATTGTAAACACAATTTAAAATAGTAAACATATGAATCAATTTAAAAATAAAACTGCATTTTAAATTACGTTTTTATATTAATAACGTCATAAGTAATTTGTTTTTAAATTGATTGCAATGTGGAATATAGGGTATTAGTAGAAATATTTTTTATTTTTTATAAAAAATATATTTTTATTTAATAAATTTCAAATTATTTTTTATTTATTAACAACATTTATTATCAAAAAACAAAAACAAAATGTTAAATTAATTTTCCATATAAATTGTTGAAACGAATTTTTCATTCGACATCGTGGGACAGGCCGATAATTTATATACAGGTGCTAAAAAGCAAGATTTTTTAAATAGATTAAAATTTATTTTTAAAGGTTTTCATTCAAACGAGTAAATTTACACAACTCGTAAATTTATAATATATACTCACCCCTTGTAAATTAATTGCATATATTATTTTTGCTTGATTAAATTCGACAAATAGAAATATGTATCCACATTTTTAATGATTTGTTTTTATTAGTTTTCGTTTTGAAATCCAAAAAATTCAATAATAAAATAGTTTGTTTTAAAATTTGATTTAAAAAAATAAAAGTTTACGACAAATTTAACAAATTTGTCTTAATATTTTAACAAATTCGTTATCCTTATAATTCTGCTTTAAATTTACCTTAAAAATCGCGTCGATTGCCTTACTGCCAAAATGTAAACAAATCACACAAAATGACTATTAATTGTTGTTTACATTTTGCATATGCATTTCAATACATATGTTACTGTGCATGTGTATCAATTAACAGTGATTAAGCTGGAATTAAATAAAAATAATTTTAAAATTAAGGAAATATTTATTATTTTATAATAAAATCAAGAAAACTAAACGGAAAAATAATATTAGCATTAAAAGCTTTAATATTTGTGTAAAATTAAGTGCAAAATATTTATAATTAAAAGAAAATTTCACAAAATAATTAAAAGTAAAAAGTTTTTCTAAAATGTTTGATTTTTTTTTTAAATTTTACTAAAATTTTATAACAAAATTTATAAAACCAAATGGAAAAATAATATGTGTAATAAAAACTTAAATCATTGGGCAAAATCAGGTCCAAAAATTATTGCAAGTTAAAATCCTTTTAAAAAGTGATGTTTAGTTGCCAAAACCTTTAAGAATAAAAATTTTAGTTTTTACTAAAATTATTTAAATTAATGAAAATATATATATATATATATATAAATAAATATATATATATATATATATATATATATATATATATATATATATATATATATATATATATATATATATATATATATATATATATATATATATATATATTTTTTTTTTTTTTTTTTTTAAATAAAACTAAATATTAAAATAATATAAGCAATGAAAACTTAAATATTTAAGTAAAATCAAGTGCAAATTATTCACAAACAAAAGGAAAATTGAGATAATAAATTGCAGTAAAGGGTTTTTCAAAAATATAAAATTTTTTAAAAATTTAACATAAATTTTAATAAAAATAATTGAAAATCTTAGAGAAATTATGTTTTTTGATTAAAAGTAGTAATTTTATTTTATATGTACTTTAATTATTGCAAGTTTAAATTCTTTTAGAACAATGTTTTCTTTTTACAAATCTTTTAAGAAGCCTTAAATATTTTTAAAAGTTTATTAAATGTAGTGAGAATTAAGTTAAAATATTAATTTTAAATTCAAAGTGACCTAATTTCTTTTGTTATGTGCCCCCTTTAAAGTTGATTGATTTATTTAAAATAATTACTGCTTTAAGCATAATTAATTACTATTTTGTATTTTAATATTGATTTTTTCATAGTTAAACGTGTTTTGAATCATATAAATTTAATAAAAGCAATTAAAATGTTATTAAAAACTTAAAGACTTTCATGCTTTAGAAACTTCAAAACTTTTACATCCCCTAAAGTTCTACATTTATTAAAGGTAAGTTTATTTTAATATTTTTTATTTTTGTTAGTCAAAAATTATTTCAAATTTATTTTCCTGAAAAAATTTAATGTTTTAAATTGTCCTTATGATTTCTATTAAAAAACCTAGATTAGTTAGTTTTAAAATTAAATCTTATTTTATTTATTTAAATTCCATTAAAACTATTTAAAAATCTTAATTATTTAATAAAGTTTTGAAATATCTTCATATTGTACTTTATCTACAATGCGTCCCTTTAGAGGTCCTCTTGAAATTTCCACTGAAACACAATAATTTTTTTCATCTAATTTCTTAAGAATAGCTTCACAACCACGATAAGCACCATTAACAACTAAAACTAATTTATCCAGGGCAGGTATAACAGTTTCCAAATGGGCCTGTAAGAGGGAAAGATAACATAACAACTAATTAGAAAAATATCTTTTCTTTAAATAAAGAATTTAATATTTTAAAAACCAAATTTAGTTTGCCTTTTCTGTTTTTTTTTTACTCTAGCTTAATCTATAGTTATTTTCTCACCTGATCAACTTTAACCTTGTCGCCCGTTTCCAGAAATTTGACTTTTGCTCGATATTTATCTATCACCTCTTGCACTACAGCCTTTTGTTTATAATATTTATCTCCCAAAGATTTGCTTATAAACTTTACCACTATGCCCTCATGTAGCCAATAATCTTTGCGATTTGCCTTTTCCTTTTTTTGTTCTTCCATTTTCATAATTTCATCTAAAGCCGACCTACTGCTTGCCACTTCCTTATCTTTGCGTTTTGTTTCCATTTTTATAGCTTTAGGTTTTTTAAAACCTTCATCATCTTGTTCTTCCTCAGAATCATCATCTTTGCTTTCTTCTTTCACTCTTTTCTTTAGTAAAGCTGAGGTGCCCAATTTTGTTTCAGGTTGAAATTTCTTTTCCAATTTTATATCTAATTTTAAAGGTTGGTCTTCATCACGTTTTAGTTCAGTATATTTTTCTTTATCATCCTTATCTTCTCCCTCTTTGCTTTTCGTTTTCTCTATTTGTTTTTCTATAAATTCCATCATGCGTTCCTCATCATCTTTTTCCATTTTTTCCTTTTTCTCTGCTTTAGATTGGCGTTCTAAAGCTTCGGGACTGCGATCAATGTAGGTAACATACCAACCCTTTTCTGTTTCATCAGCTATTACTTGACCTGTACGTCCTAACCATTTAACATAATCTGATAGTGTTAACCAACGTGTGGAATTCATATGGACATGATCTTTGTCTGCTATATATTCTTGATAAACCTTATTGGCATTAACACGTTTGGTGCCAAAACGTCTACGTAATAATTCCATATAGCCATCGGAGAATTCTTTAGAAAAATTGTGCAAGAATTTTCCAGGACAATCAGCAAAAAGCAACAATTGTCTTTGATGGCTTTCGCTCATGGTATGACACTTGAAGCCGTTTTCATCACGACATTGTTTTTCACACATTTGACAATACCAGCGTAGTTTTTGCAAACCTTTGGCCTTCATTTTATTGGCCAGGTATTTGGGAGTACCTACTTCAGCGCGACCCATGTTTAAAATTGATTTATTTAAAGGAAATTATTAAATTTTATAAATTTCTCTGCAGAACACAATAAACGTTTTGTGTTTACTTTTGTAGCAAAAAAATGTAAACAAAATATTGATGGGTTGCAGAGACCTGCGCCGAACGATTTTAACGGCGGCGGCGGCTTTGCTAAAAATTGTCGGCGGCGGCTCAAAATCGGCTGTTAGCCGGCTGAACATTGGTTCACAAATGTGGTTCCAAGTCCCATTAGATATAGGGGGGTCCGAAGACCGTTTGTTTGAACATTATTTATAAGTATTTCGTAAAAGATTTATATCATACATTTTTGTATTTTTGGCATAAATAGACCTCCCTAACTCAGCTCCAATTTATTTGATTTTTTTCGCCATTGATAGTACTTTTATCGGTGAAAATAATGATGTAAAAATTTGTCAGCGCAATTAAATATTTTGGAAGTTATAGGGCTTTGAAAATCGAATTTCCCTAAGAAACTCGCATTAAAAAAATAATTTTTATAAAAAAAGTTGAGTAAAAAGGAAGAATTACGTTAGCGAAGCCGCTTTTGGACATACCACAGAGTTAAAATTCCTTCCGCCCGGACGAAGGCCGACTATTAAGAAAAAATTATTTCTACAAAAAAATTATTTTTTTGTACTAAAAATTACAAAATATTTAAAAAAGTTGTTTTTATAAAGTTTTTATATTTTTTTATTTATTTTTATAAATGCGCAAGTAAGAGCTTTTAATTGATACCTTAATCTTTGCAATCGGATAAATAGTATTGGAAATATTTACGATTTTAAGTGAATTAGAGAGGTAAATGAGTACCGTATTTTTGTACTTCTAATGTGTCAAAACGGAAGACTTTTTGTTTGAACATTATTTATATTTTTAAAATTATTAAAAACGTATATATGATCTTGACACAGATCTTCTCCCTACACATGTAAAATTTCAACCTGGAGCAGTGTTGTCAGTGGAAATTTTTAAGAATACCTACGGCTGATGAAAAAACCGATTTTTCCCTAAGCGTCCAAAAAATTTTAATAAGTTCTTTAAGATTTTTTTCCAATCTTATCGTATAAAAATGCTAATTATCAACCTCCAAAAATTAAACTTTAGAAAATTATATTTTACTATGTCTACTGATATGTATATTTTAATTAATTGCGTTTTTACTATTTTATTAACAAAAAATATCTGATGAACGAGCCAAGTACTAAAGATTTATCCTAAAGTTAGAGGGTTAAGCTTTTCCTGTTAGATAGATCAAAATGATCCAAACATTTTGTTTAATTTCTTGTTTAAAAATTGTTCTTCATTATAATATTTTCATAATAGGGGATCAAATTCTACATTTTAAATTTTATATTTAATGATAAATGTAATATTGAAAAATGCAGAATATAGATGTTTATTCCAAAAAACAAATTGACTTGTTTTTTCATATATTTCAAAGCCAGAAAACATCTCGATTTGAGTTATTTAATTATTTAACACAATGAAAACATCTAAATTTCCATACAATTATACAATTTACATAGAAAATTGTTTAAAAATGGATTTGTAAAAATTGCCGAAAAGTTTACAAACAAAAAATTATAAATTAAATTTATATTTGTTCACATTTATTATTTGTTTAAAAATTTTATTTTTGGAATTAGAAAGTATTTGTGTGTAAAATTTTTATTTAAATCAACAATTTGTGAAAATATTTTTTCAAACGAAAAACAGGCCAAAAGGATACACATTATAAAATTATATGTGAACAGTGATGCTTAAACTTATTGTGTTTCTTAAAAAACTACACCACTTTTAACGGTATTTTTTAAAAATCAATTGAAAATAAATTGAAATTTTAAAAAAGATCATTGGAAAATTAGATTTTTCATTAAAATTTTTAAAAATAACAATTGAACATGAGATTTTTCATTTAAATTTTAGAAAAGAATTGTTGAAATTTCTATATTTCATTAATATTTCAGAAAAGATTAATTGAAATTACAATTTCTATACAAAATTTGGAAAATATCAATTGAAAATTAAGTTATTTATTTTGCATTCAGAAAAGAACATTTGAAAATAAGTTTTTTATATCAAATTTAGAAAAGAACAATTTAAAATAAGTTTTTATATTTTAAATTTAGACAAGATCAATTTATAATTAAATTTTACATTATAAATTCAGAAGAGCACAAATGAAATTCAGTTTTTTATTTTAAAATTTAGAAAAGAACAATTGAAATTGAGAAAAATTCATTAAAACTTAGAACATTGAATAAGAGAGATTTAAATGATAACATAATGATAGGTCAACTTAATTATTTTTAACTTTAAGCAAATAATATTTAGAAATTGTATAAAATTCTTCTGGAGTGTAAAGTATTAATTACTTTTACTCTTTATGCATATTTCACTCTATATATATGAAGCTTTGAATTTAATTTAGTTTTTTCAAAAATTCAATTGTATTTTTCTGATTTTTAAATAAAAATTCTTCTTTTCAAAAATTAAAATAAAAAATTCAAATTTAAATTGTTATTTTCAAAAATATAAATGGAAAACCTAATTTTCAATTAATCTTTTCTCAATTCTAAATAAAAATCTCACTTTCAAATGATCAATTATGAAATTTATGTGAAAAATGTAAATTTCAATTGTTATATTCTGAAATTAAAAGAAAAATATTTTTTTAATATGTTCCTTTCTGAATTAAAATGATATTTTCAAATTTTGAATTGGAATATTAAAATTATTTTATCATTGAAAATATGTCAGTTATTATTCTTGAAGACAAACTGTTGATTTGTTTGGAGTTTGACCAAAATGAGTAACGAAAATGATGTACGTGCTATAAATTATTAAAAATTAAAAAAAAAACAAATTGGTCCTACAAATAATTGGTCGAAGAATTAAATGTCCGCTGTCATACTGTTTTCAATACTAGATAAATAGAAAAACACTTTTCAAATAAAATTTTTCTTAAATGGAACAAAATTTATGACTGTTTTTGAAATTAATGTTACGATCATTTGACTTTTGTCAATACTATGGATGTGCGATTAATCGGTTATACAAATCTTTATTTAATCTATACACATATTAATCAGTTAATCGATTAATCAACAATTCTAATTAATAAAAAAATTCTGATTAATTATTTTTAATTTTGATTAATCAAATTTGAATAATATTATTCAATGTTCTCAAATTTAGTTTACAATTAAACAAATGAAACAAAAAATGCTAAATATATTATATATGTTATTTGGTGATTAAACGACCCACATTTTAATATTATCATTTTATATTATAATGAAAATTAAAAACATAAAAAAGAAAGTCAAATAAATTTAAAATTATTTAATTATTCACGATTTTAACTATTTAAATTCCTGATTAATTGATTAATCAGAAATTCATGAGTCGACAGCATTGCAAAAAATGTCGCCGACATTATAAGGAAATTTATGAAAAAAAATTGTAAAAATTAATATTAAAATTTAAAATTTCAAGAATATCATGAATTTACTAAAGGTTTTATATTAAATTCATTAAGCTTGACCGAAATCAGCGGCTGTAATTGAGTCGTGTTTTAGCCGAAATTTTATCGGCGGCGGCGGCTCTTCAAAACCTCCGGCGCCTCGACTCAGCCGGCTTACAGCCGATCGGCGCAGTTCTCTGATGGGTTGTCATTAAAACAGGGCTGTTATACAAATAATACCAAATGTCAGCTGTAATGTTTACAGAGTTGCATTTTATAGTAATAGATAGGTTTAAAACAAACGTTATTTATTTAATAAAAAAAAGCGAAAATAAAGCAGAAATATAAATTTAAATAAATAAATAAATAAATAAATAAGAAAAATTTACTAATTAATTAAAAAAATTCTATAAATTTGCAAAACTAACTAAGAGCTAAAATATATTTAACAAAATTTTAATTTAAACAATAATTTTTTGTAAAATTAATACATATTTTTAAAAAATTAATAAATTTTTCCAAAAATTATTAAATAAAAAAAAAAATAAAATAATAATAATAATACATTTTTAAACAAATCAATAAAATTTTTAAAGTATTAAATTTTAAAAATTATTTAATAACAAAATTATTTATTAAAAAACTTTTTAGAATTATTTATTTATTTTTTAATATATTCTTTATTATCGTGCCAAAAAAGAATTAACATTAAACATAACTATCATAAATGTTAATTAACACGTGCATTTTAAAAAATATTGCAGTAAAAAAACTTTTTTCCATTAAAATTAATAAATTATTTACAAAATTAATAATTTTTTTAAAAAATTAATTACTTTTTTTAAAAAATCAATAAATTTTTTAAAAAATCTACAAATTCTGTAAAAAATTATTACTTTAATTATTAGTAAAATGTTTTTTTTTTTAATATTTTTTATAAGGGTGCCAAAAAAAAAAAACAATTAACATTAAACACAACGACTATAAATGTTAATTAACATGTGCTTTTTTAAGAAAAATATTATAGTAAAAAATTAATTTCTCAATTCTTTTTGATTCGAAAATTTTTTTCATAAAGAAAATATGTTTCAATTTTTGCTAAATCTTTCCTTTATACCCATTTCTTTGATAAAGGTGTACAAGGAGAAGGAGAATTTTGCAATCTAAAAAGAAATAAAAAGAAAAAAAATAAATATAAATTAGAAATAAAAAGAAAAATTGAAACAGACTACTATAAAAATCTATTGTTTTCAAATAAAATTCATTATCAGGGATAAATTTTTACAGAAAATTTGTAGCCATCAATAAGCTTTCATAGAAAATTTCTGGCCAACTATATAACTTTATATTGAAAATTTATTGCTAGTGATGAATTTTTATAGAAAATTAATCTATAGAGATATGTTTTTATAGAAAACTCATCGCAAGGTTTTTATAGAAAATTAATCGCTAGAGCTAAATTTATGAAGACAATTTTTCGCTAACGCTTTTATAAAAAACTTTTTTTAAAAAAAATGTTTTTGGCTTGCTTTTACAGAAAATTTGTCGCTAGCATTCATTTCTTATTGAAAATTTGTCGCTGGCGATCATTTTTTTAAATAATGTTTTGCTTGCGAGAAGTTTTTAGAGAAATTTTGTCACTAGCGTCGTAAGCGAAAGGATTTTATTTTTTTCTAGCTATTTATGTAAAATGTGTCGTTAGTGATAATTTTTTATAGAATATAAATTTTTATAGAAGTTTTTAATGAAAAGTGTCGCTAGCGTTAAGATTTCACAGAAAATGTGTCGCTGGAAATATGTTTTCATAAAAAAATTTTCGCCAGCGATAGGATTTTATAGAAAATTTGTCACTAGCGATAGCATTTTATAGATATTTTGTCGCTAGCGGTGGGATTATATAGAAAATTGTCGCAAGCGAAAGAATTTTATAGAAAATTTGTGGCTTGCGTTAAATTTTTATGAAAAAATTGTAGCAAGTTCTTATAGAAAATTTTCGCTAACGATAAATATTCATAAACACTTTTACACCAGCGAAATTATAGTCTTAGCTATAGTCTTGTCTATAATATTGACTATAGTCTCGTAAATGGTCTTGACTATAGTCTTCTCTATATTCTTGACTACAGTCTCATCTATAATCTCGTATATAGTCTTGTCTATAGTATCGTCTATAGACTTGACTACAGTCTCCTCTTTAGTTTTGACTATTGTCTCGTATATTAGTCCCACTTATAGTCTAGTCTCTAGTCTAATCTATATAATATAGTCTGTTTTAAACTGTAGTCAACAGTCTAAATCCTAATTTGATATCTAGTCCTTAATTTTTACAAAATCCCGTCATATAAAATCCACTTTTTCTCTTACTTACACTCAAAAAACTATTCAATGTTATGGGAAATAGTTTTCCAGCCGTAAACTCTATAGTACGCTGTGAACGGTGTATAAAAAATATCAACATTTTCCTATAGCGTGCATCCTGATCCACCCAATTTGAATGAAAAATAACATCCGATAAACGATTACTTTCATCCATTAAACACTGAGCATAATAACACAAAGGAAATATTTCCACTACCACGGCCAAAACATAAAAACAAGAAGCCACAATTGAGGCAAAATTAGTGGCAAATAAAAGAATATTAATTAAAGTTGTACCCAAAATAGTGGCGGTTATAGTAAATTGTACAAATATGGTTATGGAAATAACAGGAGCTACTATGTTGTAAAGTCTAAAGGAAAAAAAAAACAATCATTAAATATTTAGTGGAACATATATATATATATATATATATATATATATATATTTTTTTTTTAATTTTAAACTTACTGTATTATATTCTTATGATCAATTATGCACATTTTTAATTCTTCAAAATTTTCCGTTAACGAAACATTAGCTTGTTTATTCATATTCTTTATTCTCTTCAATAAAATATCCAAATGAGTCCTTAAAATGTTGACATATATTACAGCATAAGAATCATCTACCACTTGCTGGAAACAGGCTATATCTAAGAGAGCCATTTCCACAAATACTGCTGCATAGAAATGTAAATTTGAAACCTTTGAATCAATTAAAGGATTATAAATATTATAGGGTAAACGATGAAATGTCACAGCACTTATACAAGTACTAGAGGAATAACTCCAATAGGATATAGCAAATAATACCACAAAACGATTGCCTTCTTTAATAAACCTTTTTATAGTATCCATTTCCTCTTTAGTATGACAACGTTTATCTAATTTTTCAATAATAGCTGCACAACTCAATAGTTTGGGTAATAAAAAGCCCATTAGTATGATTTTAATGGAACAACCCAAAACATTAATGGCCACTTGTACTGAAGTCAATAAATTACCAATTTCCAATTCCTCACCTGATAAACGAGTAAAACTCATGGCAAAACTTACGGGCAAATAAATGGTAACCAATAAATTAATAATAAAAGACCAAATTGTATATAAAACCTTATTATTTTCAGGCATATAGACTCCCAAGAAACGAAAACCATTATACAAATAACGAGTGCCCATAACAGTTTTAATATTTTCAAAACCTAAAAACATAATTATTAGATTCATAAAAATATTTATATAAAATATTTTAACAAACTACCCGTTCCCTTTTTTAATTTTTCTACTTGCTGTTTATCTTCTTCAGTAGCTTCTTGCTTTTCTGTTACAGGATTTATTTCCTGTACTGTGGTAACAGCATTAGGTTGCTGATTTTCTAAATCTTCCATGATGTTTATGACTTTTATTTCGAAAAAATTCAAGCAATAAATGGCTCTTTTATACCAAATGAAGTGAATTTATGTTTTGAATTGTTTTTTTATTTAATTTAATTTGAAAAGTTTATTTCAAATGCTAAACAGAATTTTTAAATAGTGAAATAAATTCATAAACATTTGCTAGTGATTTACAAAAGCAATTAATTTCTAAGCAAAATAATTAATTTCTTTTAAAGGAAATAAAAAAAAAAAAAATAGCAAAAAGAATAAAACAAAGTATACTACAAATTAAAATAGACTAGACTAGACTATAGAACATAGATGAGACTATATTCAAGACTAAATATAGTCTATATAGTCTATACACGAGCATATAGTCAAGACTATAGACGAGCATATAGTCAAGACTATAGACGAGTATACAGTCAAGACTATAGTCAAGACTATAGACGAGATTATAGTCAAGACTATAGGCGAGACTATAGTCAATACTATAGACGAAACTATAGTCAAGACTATAGGCAAGACTATAGTCAATACTATAGACGAAACTATAGTCAAGACTATAGGCAGGACTATAGGCAAGACTACAGGCGAGACTATAGTCAAAACTATAGGCGAATCTATAGTCCAGACTATAGTCAAGACTATAGGCGAAACTATAGTCAAAATTATACGCGAAACTATAGTCAAGACTATAGGCGAGACTATAGTCAAGATTATAGGCGAGACTATAGACAAGACTATAGGCGAGACTATAGTCAATACTATAGGCGAGACTATAGTCAAGACTATAGGCGAGACTATAGTCCTGACTATAGGCGAGACTATAGTCAATACTATAGACGAAACTATAGTCAAGACTATAGGCAGGACTATAGGCAAGACTACAGGCGAGACTATAGTCAAAACTATAGGCGAATCTATAGTCCAGACTATAGTCAAGACTATAGGCGAAACTATAGTCAAAATTATACGTGAAACTATAGTCAAGACTATAGGCGAGACTATAGTCAAGATTATAGGCGAGACTATAGACAAGACTATAGGCGAGACTATAGTCAATACTATAGGCGAGACTATAGTCAAGACTATAGGCGAGACTATAGTCCTGACTATAGGCGAGATTATTGTCCTGACTATAGGCGAGACTATTGTCCTGACTATAGGCGAGACTATAGGCAAGACTATAGGCGAGACTATAGGCAAGACTATAGAAAAGAATGAAAATCTGTGGTAGCCAGAAAATCGATTTTTATATTTTTCATACAAAAATCGATTTTTGGTATAAAATATTGGTGATCACAGATTTTCATTCTTTAGGCTCTATCTCCTCTGGTTTAGCCAGAAAATCGATTTTTATATTTTTAATATAAAAATCGATTTTTGGTATAAAATATTGGTGATCACAGATTTTCATTCTTTTGACCCTATCTCCTCTGGTTTAGCCAGAAAATCGATTTTTATATTTTTCATGTCAAATCGAATTTTGGTATAAAATATTGGTGATCACAGATTTTCATTCTTTTGGCTCTATCTCCTCTGGTTTAGCCAGAAAATCGATTTTTATATTTTTCATATAAAAATCGATATTTTTCATACAAAAATCGATTTTTGGTATAAAATATTGGTGATCACAGATTTTCATTCTTTTGGCTCTATCTCCTCTGGTTTAGCCAGAAAATCGTTTTTTATATTTTTCATACAAAAATCGATTTTTGGTATAAAATATTGGTGATCACAGATTTTCATTCTTTTGGTTCTGGTTTAGCTAGAAAATCGATTTTTATATTTTTCATATAAAAATCGATATTTTTCATACAAAAATCGATTTTTGGTATAAAATATTGGTGATCACAGATTTTCATTCTTTTGGCTCTATCTCCTCTGGTTTAGCCAGAAAATCGATTTATATATTTTTCATATAAAAATCGATTTTTGGTATAAAATATTGGTGATCACAGATTTTCATTCTTTTGGCTCTATCTCCTCTGGTTTAGCCAGAAAATCGATTTTTATATTTTCCATATAAAAATCGATTTTTTGGTATAAAATATTGGTGATCACAGATTTTCATTCTTTTGGCTCTATCTCCTCTGGTTTAGCCAGAAAATCGATTTATATATTTTTCATATAAAAATCGATTTTTGGTATAAAATATTGGTGATCACAGATTTTCATTCCTCTGGTTTAGCCAGAAAATCGATTTTTATATTTTCCATATAAAAATCGATTTTTTGGTATAAAATATTGGTGATCACAGATTTTCATTCTTTTGGTTCTATCTCCTCTGGTTTAGCCAGAAAATCGATTTTTATATTTTTCATATAAAAATCGATTTTTTGGTATAAAATATTGGTGATCGCAGATTTTCATTATTTTGGCTCTATCTCCTCTGGTTTAGCCAGAAAATCGATTTTTATATTTTTCATATAAAAATCGATATTTTTCATACAAAAATCGATTTTTGGTATAAAATATTGGTGATCACAGATTTTCATTCTTTTGGCTCTATCTCCTCTGGTTTAGCCAGAAAATCGATTTATATATTTTTCATATAAAAATCGATTTTTTGGTATAAAATATTGGTGATCACAGATTTTCATTATTTTGGCTCTAACTCCTCTGGTTTTGCCAGAAAATCGATTTATATATTTTTCATATAAAAATCGATTTTTTGGTATAAAATATTGGTGATCACAGATTTTTATTCTTTTGGCTCTATCTCCTCTAGTTTAGCCAGAAAATCGATTTTTATATTTTTCATATAAAAATCAATATTTTTCATACAAAAATCGATTTTTGGTATAAAATATTGGTGATCACAGATTTTCATTCTTTTGGCTCTATCTCCTTTGGTTTAGCCAGAAAATCGATTTTTATATTTTTCATACAAAAATCGATATTTTTCATATAAAAATCGATTTTTTGGTATAAAATATTGGTGATCACAGATTTTCATTCTTTTGGCTCTATCTCCTTTGGTTTAGCCAGAAAATCGATTTTTATATTTTTCATATAAAAATCGATATTTTTCATACAAAAATCGATTTTTGGTATAAAATATTGGTGATCACAGATTTTCATTATTTTGGCTCTATCTACTCTGGTTTAGCCAGAAAATCGATTTTTATATTTTTCATACAAAAATCGATTTTTGGTATAAAATATTGGTGATCACAGATTTTCATTCTTTTGGCTCTATCTCCTTTGGTTTAGCCAGAAAATCGATTTTTATATTTTTCATACAAAAATCGATTTTTGGTATAAAATATTGGTGATCACAGATTTTCATTCTTTTGGCTCTATCTCCTCTGGTTTAGCCAGAAAATCGATTTTTATATTTTTCATACAAAAATCGATTTTTTGGTATAAAATATTGGTGATCACAGATTTTCATTATTTTGGCTCTATCTCCTCTGGTTTAGCCAGAAAATCGATTTTTATATTTTTCATACAAAAATCGATTTTTGGTATAAAATATTGGTGATCACAGATTTTCATTCTTTTGGCTCTATCTCCTTTGGTTTAGCAAGAAAATCGATTTTTATATTTTTCATATAAAAATCGATTTTTTGGTATAAAATATTGGTGATCACAGATTTTCATTATTTTGGCTCTATCTCCTCTGGTTTAGCCAGAAAATCGATTTTTATATTTTTCATACAAAAATCGATTTTTTGGTATAAAATATTGGTGATCACAGATTTTTATTATTTTGGCTCTATCTCCTCTGGTTTAGCCAGAAAATCGATTTTTATATTTTTCATATAAAAATCGATTTCTTGGTATAAAATATTGGTGATCACAGATTTTCATTCTTTTGGCTCTATCTCCTCTGGTTTAGCCAGAAAATCGATTTTTATATTTTTCATACAAAAATCGATTTTTGGTATAAAATATTGGTGATCACAGATTTTCATTCTTTGGCTCTATCTCCTCTGGTTTAGCCAGAAAATCGATTTTTATATTTTTCATATAAAAATCGATTTCTTGGTATAAAATATTGGTGATCACAGATTTTCATTATTTTGGCTCTATCTCCTCTGGTTTAGCCAGAAAATCGATTTTTATATTTTTCATACAAAAATCGATTTTTGGTATAAAATATTGGTGATCACAGATTTTCATTCTTTTGGCTCTATCTCCTCTGGTTTAGCCAGAAAATCGATTTTTATATTTTTCATATAAAAATCGATTTCTTGGTATAAAATATTGGTGATCACAGATTTTCATTCTTTTGGCTCTATCTCCTCTGGTTTAGCCAGAAAATCGATTTTTATATTTTTCATACAAAAATCGATTTTTGGTATAAAATATTGGTGATCACAGATTTTCATTCTTTTGGCTCTATCTCCTCTGGTTTAGCCAGAAAATCGATTTTTATATTTTTCATATAAAAATCGATATTTTTCATACAAAAAATCGATTTTTGGTATAAAATATTGGTGATCACAGATTTTCATTCTTTTGGCTCTATCTCCTCTGGTTTAGCCAGAAAATCGATTTTTATATTTTTCATACAAAAATCGATATTTTTCATACAAAAATCGATTTTTGGTATAAAATATTGGTGATCACAGATTTTCATTCTTTTGGCTCTATCTCCTCTGGTTTAGCCAGAAAATCGATTTTTATATTTTTCATACAAAAATCGATTTTTTG
>OX596076.1:8724017-8904701 GCA_951394005.1 Protophormia terraenovae | reverse complement strand
TGATCACAGATTTTCATTCTTTTGGCTCTATCTCCTCTGGTTTAGCCAGAAAATCGATTTTTATATTTTTCATATAAAAATCGATATTTTTCATACAAAAATCGATTTTTGGTATAAAATATTGGTGATCACAGATTTTCATTATTTTGGCTCTATCTCCTCTGGTTTAGCCAGAAAATCGATTTTTATATTTTTCATATAAAAATCGATTTTTGGTATAAAATATTGGTGATCACAGATTTTCATTCTTTTGGCTCTATCTCCTCTGGTTTAGCCAGAAAATCGATTTTTATATTTTTCATACAAAAATCGATTTTTGGTATAAAATATTGGTGATCACAGATTTTCATTCTTTTGGCTCTATCTCCTCTGGTTTAGCCAGAAAATCGATTTTTATATTTTTCATATAAAAATCGATATTTTTCATACAAAAATCGATTTTTGGTATAAAATATTGGTGATCACAGATTTTCATTCTTTTGGCTCTATCTCCTCTGGTTTAGCCAGAAAATCGATTTTTATATTTTTCATACAAAAATCGATTTTGGTATAAAATATTGGTGATCACAGATTTTCATTATTTTGGCTCTATCTACTCTGGTTTAGCCAGAAAATCGATTTTTATATTTTTCATACAAAAATCGATTTTTGGTATAAAATATTGGTGATCACAGATTTTCATTCTTTTGGCTCTATCTCCTCTGGTTTAGCCAGAAAATCGATTTTTATATTTTTCATATAAAAATCGATTTTTGGTATAAAATATTGGTGATCACAGATTTTCATTCTTTTGGCTCTATCTCCTCTGGTTTAGCCAGAAAATCTATTTTTATATTTTTCATATAAAAATCGATATTTTTCATACAAAAATCGATTTTTGGTATAAAATATTGGTGATCACAGATTTTCATTATTTTGGCTCTATCTACTCTGGTTTAGCCAGAAAATCGATTTTTATATTTTTCACACAAAAATCGATATTTTTCATACAAAAATCGATTTTTGGTATAAAATATTGGTGATCACAGATTTTCATTCTTTTGGCTCTATCTCCTCTGGTTTAGCCAGAAAATCGATTTTTATATTTTTCATATAAAAATCGATATTTTTCATACAAAAATCGATTTTTGGTATAAAATATTGGTGATCACAGATTTTCATTCTTTTGGCTCTATCTCCTTTGGTTTAGCCAGAAAATCGATTTTTATATTTTTCATATAAAAATCGATTTTTGGTATAAAATATTGGTGATCACAGATTTTCATTCTTTTGGCTCTATCTCCTCTGGTTTAGCCAGAAAATCGATTTTTATATTTTTCATATAAAAATCGATATTTTTCATACAAAAATCGATTTTTGGTATAAAATATTGGTGATCACAGATTTTCATTATTTTGGCTCTATCTACTCTGGTTTAGCCAGAAAATCGATTTTTATATTTTTCATACAAAAATCGATATTTTTCATACAAAAATCGATTTTTGGTATAAAATATTGGTGATCACAGATTTTCATTCTTTTGGCTCTATCTCCTCTGGTTTAGCCAGAAAATCGATTTTTATATTTTTCATATAAAAATCGATATTTTTCATACAAAAATCGATTTTTGGTATAAAATATTGGTGATCACAGATTTTCATTCTTTTGGCTCTATCTCCTTTGGTTTAGCCAGAAAATCGATTTTTATATTTTTCATATAAAAATCGATTTTTGGTATAAAATATTGGTGATCACAGATTTTCATTCTTTTGGCTCTATTTCCTCTGGTTTAGCCAGAAAATCGATTTTTATATTTTTCATATAAAAATCGATATTTTTCATACAAAAATCGATTTTTGGTATAAAATATTGGTGATCACAGATTTTCATTCTTTTGGCTCTATCTCCTTTGGTTAAACCAGAAAATCGATTTTTATATTTTTCATATAAAAATCGATTTTTGGTATAAAATATTGGTGATCACAGATTTTCATTCTTTTGGCTCTATCTCCTCTGGTTTAGCCAGAAAATCGATTTTTATATTTTTCATACAAATTCGATTTTTGGTATAAAATATTGGTGATCACAGATTTTCATTCTTTTGGCTCTATCTACTCTGGTTTAGCCAGAAAATCGATTTTTATATTTTTCATACAAAAATCGATATTTTTCATACAAAAATCGATTTTTGGTATAAAATATTGGTGATCACAGATTTTCATTCTTTTGGCTCTATCTCCTTTGGTTTAGCCAGAAAATCGATTTTTATATTTTTCATATAAAAATCGATTTTTGGTATAAAATATTGGTGATCACAGATTTTCATTCTTTTGGCTCTATCTCCTCTGGTTTAGCCAGAAAATCGATTTTTATATTTTTCATATAAAAATCGATTTTTGGTATAAAATATTGGTGATCACAGATTTTCATTCTTTTGGCTCTATTTCCTCTGGTTTAGCCAGAAAATCGATTTTTATATTTTTCATATAAAAATCGATATTTTTCATACAAAAATCGATTTTTGGTATAAAATATTGGTGATCACAGATTTTCATTCTTTTGGCTCTATCTCCTCTGGTTTAGCCAGAAAATCGATTTTTATATTTTTCATATAAAAATCGATTTTTGGTATAAAATATTGGTGATCACAGATTTTCATTCTTTTGGCTCTATCTCCTCTAGTTTAGCCAGAAAATCGATTTTTATATTTTCCATATAAAAATCGATTTTTGGTATAAAATATTGGTGATCACAGATTTTCATTCCTTTGGCTCTATATCTTCTGGTTTAGCCAGAAAATCGATTTTTATATTTTTCATATAAAAATCGATTTTTGGTATAAAATATTGGTGATCACAGATTTTCATTCTTTTGGCTCTATCTCCTCTGGTTTAGCCAGAAAATTTTTCATATAAAAATCGATTTTTTGGTATAAAATATTGGTGATCACAGATTTTCATTCTTTTGGCTCTATCTCCTCTGGTTTAGCCAGAAAATCTATTTTTATATCTTTCACATAAAAATCGATATTTTTCATACAAAAATCGATTTTTGGTATAAAATATTGGTGATCACAGATTTTCATTCTTTTGGCTCTATCTCCTTTGGTTTAGCCAGAAAATCGATTTTTATATTTTTCATATAAAAATCGATTTTTGGTATAAAATATTGGTGATCACAGATTTTCATTCTTTTGGCTCTATCTCCTCTGGTTTAGCCAGAAAATCGATTTTTATATTTTTCATATAAAAATCGATATTTTTCATACAAAAATCGATTTTTGGTATAAAATATTGGTGATCACAGATTTTCATTCTTTTGGCTCTATCTACTCTGGTTTAGCCAGAAAATCGATTTTTATATTTTTCATACAAAAATCGATATTTTTCATACAAAAATCGATTTTTGGTATAAAATATTGGTGATCACAGATTTTCATTCTTTTGGCTCTATCTCCTTTGGTTTAGCCAGAAAATCGATTTTTATATTTTTCATATAAAAATCGATTTTTTGGTATAAAATATTGGTGATCACAGATTTTCATTCTTTTGGCTCTATCTCCTCTGGTTTAGCCAGAAAATTTTTCATATAAAAATCGATTTTTTGGTATAAAATATTGGTGATCACAGATTTTCATTCTTTTGGCTCTATCTCCTCTGGTTTAGCCAGAAAATTTTTCATATAAAAATCGATTTTTTGGTATAAAATATTGGTGATCACAGATTTTCATTCTTTTGGCTCTATCTCCTCTGGTTTAGCCAGAAAATCTATTTTTATATCTTTCACATAAAAATCGATATTTTTCATACAAAAATCGATTTTTGGTATAAAATATTGGTGATCACAGATTTTCATTCTTTTGGCTCTATCTCCTTTGGTTTAGCCAGAAAATCGATTTTTATATTTTTCATATAAAAATCGATTTTTGGTATAAAATATTGGTGATCACAGATTTTCATTCTTTTGGCTCTATCTCCTCTGGTTTAGCCAGAAAATCGATTTTTATATTTTTCATATAAAAATCGATATTTTTCATACAAAAATCGATTTTTGGTATAAAATATTGGTGATCACAGATTTTCATTCTTTTGGCTCTATCTACTCTGGTTTAGCCAGAAAATCGATTTTTATATTTTTCATACAAAAATCGATATTTTTCATACAAAAATCGATTTTTGGTATAAAATATTGGTGATCACAGATTTTCATTCTTTTGGCTCTATCTCCTTTGGTTTAGCCAGAAAATCGATTTTTATATTTTTCATATAAAAATCGATTTTTTGGTATAAAATATTGGTGATCACAGATTTTCATTCTTTTGGCTCTATCTCCTCTGGTTTAGCCAGAAAATTTTTCATATAAAAATCGATTTTTTGGTATAAAATATTGGTGATCACAGATTTTCATTCTTTTGGCTCTATCTCCTCTGGTTTAGCCAGAAAATTTTTCATATAAAAATCGATTTTTTGGTATAAAATATTGGTGATCACAGATTTTCATTCTTTTGGCTCTATCTCCTCTGGTTTAGCCAGAAAATTTTTCATATAAAAATCGATTTTTTGGTATAAAATATTGGTGATCACAGATTTTCATTCTTTTGGCTCTATCTCCTCTGGTTTAGCCAGAAAATTTTTCATATAAAAATCGATTTTTGGTATAAAATATTGGTGATCACAGATTTTCATTCTTTTGGCTCTATCTCCTCTGGTTTAGCCAGAAAATTTTTCATATAAAAATCGATTTTTTGGTATAAAATATTGGTGATCACAGATTTTCATTCTTTTGGCTCTATCTCCTCTGGTTTAGCCAGAAAATCTATTTTTATATCTTTCACATAAAAATCGATATTTTTCATACAAAAATCGATTTTTGGTATAAAATATTGGTGATCACAGATTTTCATTCTTTTGGCTCTATCTCCTTTGGTTTAGCCAGAAAATCGATTTTTATATTTTTCATATAAAAATCGATTTTTGGTATAAAATATTGGTGATCACAGATTTTCATTCTTTTGGCTCTATCTCCTCTGGTTTAGCCAGAAAATCGATTTTTATATTTTTCATATAAAAATCGATATTTTTCATACAAAAATCGATTTTTGGTATAAAATATTGGTGATCACAGATTTTCATTCTTTTGGCTCTATCTACTCTGGTTTAGCCAGAAAATCGATTTTTATATTTTTCATACAAAAATCGATATTTTTCATACAAAAATCGATTTTTGGTATAAAATATTGGTGATCACAGATTTTCATTCTTTTGGCTCTATCTCCTCTGGTGTAGCCAGAAAATCGATTTTTATATTTTCCATATAAAAATCGATTTTTTGGTATAAAATATTGGTGATCACAGATTTTCATTCTTTTGGCTCTATCTCCTCTGGTTTAGCCAGAAAATTTTTCATATAAAAATCGATTTTTTGGTATAAAATATTGGTGATCAAAGATTTTCATTATTTTGGCTCTATCTCCTCTGGTTTAGCCAGAAAATCGATTTTTATATTTTTCATACAAAAATCGATTTTTGGTATAAAATATTGGTGATCACAGATTTTCATTCTTTTGGCTCTATCTCCTCTGGTTTAGCCAGAAAATCGATTTTTATATTTTTCATATAAAAATCGATTTATGGTATAAAATATTGGTGATCACAGATTTTCATTCTTTTGGCTCTATCTCCTCTGGTTTAGCCAGAAAATCGATTTTTATATTTTTCATACAAAAATCGATTTTTGGTATAAAATATTGGTGATCACAGATTTTCATTATTTTGGCTCTATCTCCTCTGGTTTAGCCAGAAAATCGGTTTTTATATTTTTCATATAAAAATCGATTTTTGGTATAAAATATTGGTGATCACAGATTTTCATTCTTTTGGCTCTATCTCCTCTGGTTTAGCCAGAAAATTTTTCATATAAAAATCGATTTTTTGGTTTAAAATATTGGTGATCACAGATTTTCATTATTTTGGCTCTATCTCCTCTGGTTTAGCCAGAAAATCGATTTTTTATATTTTTCATACAAAAATCGATATTTTTCATACAAAAATCGATTTTTGGTAAAAAATGTTGGTGATCACAGATTTTCATTCTTTTGGCTCTATCTCCTCTAGTTTAGCCAGAAAATCGATTTTTATATTTTCCATATAAAAATCGATTTTTGGTATAAAATATTGGTGATCACAGATTTTCATTATTTTGGCTCTATCTACTCTGGTTTAGCCAGAAAATCGATTTTTATATTTTTCATACAAAAATCGATATTTTTCATACAAAAATCGATTTTTGGTATAAAATATTGGTGATCACAGATTTTCATTCTTTTGGCTCTATCTCCTCTGGTTTAGCCAGAAAATCGGTTTTTATATTTTTCATATAAAAATCGATTTTTGGTATAAAATATTGGTGATCACAGATTTTCATTCTTTTGGCTCTATCTCCTCTGGTTTAGCCAGAAAATTTTTCATATAAAAATCGATTTTTTGGTTTAAAATATTGGTGATCACAGATTTTCATTATTTTGGCTCTATCTCCTCTGGTTTAGCCAGAAAATCGATTTTTTATATTTTTCATATAAAAATCGATATTTTTCATACAAAAATCGATTTTTGGTAAAAAATGTTGGTGATCACAGATTTTCATTCTTTTGGCTCTATCTCCTCTAGTTTAGCCAGAAAATCGATTTTTATATTTTCCATATAAAAATCGATTTTTGGTATAAAATATTGGTGATCACAGATTTTCATTATTTTGGCTCTATCTACTCTGGTTTAGCCAGAAAATCTATTTTTATATTTTTCATACAAAAATCGATATTTTTCATACAAAAATCGATTTTTGGTATAAAATATTGGTGATCACAGATTTTCATTCTTTTGGCTCTATCTCCTCTGGTTTAGCCAGAAAATCGATTTTTATATTTTTCATACAAAAATCGATTTTTGGTATAAAATATTGGTGATCACAGATTTTCATTCTTTTGGCTCTATCTCCTCTGGTTTAGCCAGAAAATCTATTTTTATATTTTTCATATAAAAATCGATATTTTTCATACAAAAATCGATTTTTGGTATAAAATATTGGTGATCACAGATTTTCATTATTTTGGCTCTATCTACTCTGGTTTAGCCAGAAAATCGATTTTTATATTTTTCATACAAAAATCGATATTTTTCATACAAAAATTGATTTTTGGTATAAAATATTGGTGATCACAGATTTTCATTCTTTTGGCTCTATCTCCTCTGGTTTAGCCAGAAAATCGATTTTTATATTTTTCATACAAAAATCGATTTTTGGTATAAAATATTGGTGATCACAGATTTTCATTCTTTTGGCTCTATCTCCTCTGGTTTAGCCAGAAAATCTATTTTTATATTTTTCATATAAAAATCGATATTTTTCATACAAAAATCGATTTTTGGTATAAAATATTGGTGATCACAGATTTTCATTATTTTGGCTCTATCTACTCTGGTTTAGCCAGAAAATCGATTTTTATATTTTTCATACAAAAATCGATATTTTTCATACAAAAATCGATTTTTGGTATAAAATATTTGTGATCACAGATTTTCATTCTTTTGGCTCTATCTCCTCTGGTTTAGCCAGAAAATTTTTCATATAAAAATCGATTTTTGGTATAAAATATTGGTGATCACAGATTTTCATTATTTTGGCTCTATCTCCTCTGGTTTAGCCAGAAAATCGATTTTTTATATTTTTCATAAATCGATATTTTTCATACAAAAATCGATTTTTGGTAAAAAATGTTGGTGATCACAGATTTTCATTCTTTTGGTTCTATCTTCTCTGGTTTAGCCAGAAATTCGATTTTTATATTTTTCATATAAAAATCGATATTTTTCATACAAAAATCGATTTTCGGTATAAAATATTTGTGATCACAGATTTTCATTCTTTTGGCTCTATCTCCTGTAGTTTAGCCAGAAAATCGATTTTTACATTTTTCACATAAAAATCGATTTTTGGTATAAAATATTGGTGATCACAAATTTTCATTATTTTGGCTCTATCTCCTCTGGTTTAGCCAGAAAATCTATTTTTATATTTTTCACAAAAAAATCGATATTTTTCATACAAAAATCGATTTTTGGTATAAAATATTGGTGATCACAGATTTTCATTCGTTTGGCTCTATCTCCTCTAGTTTAGCCAGAAAATCGATTTATGTATTTTTCATATAAAAATCGATTTTTTGGTATAAAATATTGGTTATCACAGATTTTCATTCTTTTGGCTCTATCTCCTCTTGTTTAGCCAGAAAATCGATTATTATATTTTTCATATAAAAATCGATTTTTGGTTGAAAACATTGGTGATCACAGATTTTCATTCTTTTGGATCTATCTCCTCTGGTTTAGCCAGAAAATCGATTTTTACATTTTACACATAAAAATCAATTTTTGGTATAAAGTATTGGTGATCACAGATTTTTAGAAAATCGATTTTTGTATTTTTCATATAAAAATCGATATTTTTCACATAAAAATCGATTTTTGGTATAAAATATTGGTGATCACAGATTTTCATTCTTTTGGCTCTATCTCCTCTAGTTTAGCCAGAAAATCGATTTTTACATTTTTCACATAAAAATCGATTTTGGTATAAAATATTTGTGATCACAGATTTTCATTCTTTTGGCTCTATCTCCTCTAGTTTAGCCAGAAAATCGATTTTTGTATTTTTCATATAAAAATCGATATTTTTCACATAAAAATCGATTTTTGGTATAAAATATTGGTGATCACAGATTTTCATTCTTTTGGCTCTATCTCCTCTAGTTTAGCCAGAATATCGATTTTCATATTTTTCACATAAAAATCGATTTTGGTATAAAATATTTGTGATCACAGATTTTCATTCTTTTGGCTCTATCTCCTCTAGTTTAGCCAGAAAATCGATTTTTACATTTTTCACAAAAAAATCGATTTTTGGTATAAAATATTGGTGATCACAGATTTTCATTCGTTTGGCTCTATCTCCTCTAGTTTAGCCAGAAAATCGATTTATGTATTTTTCATATAAAAATCGATTTTTTGGTATAAAATATTGGTTATCACAGATTTTCATTATTTTGGCTCTATCTCCTCTTGTTTAGCCAGAAAATCGATTATTATATTTTTCATATAAAAATCGATTTTTGGTTGAAAACATTGGTGATCACAGATTTTCATTCTTTTGGATCTATCTCCTCTGGTTTAGCCAGAAAATCGATTTTTACATTTTACACATAAAAATCGATTTTTGGTATAAAGTATTGGTGATCACAGATTTTCATTATTTTGGTTCTATCTCCTCTGGTTTAGCCAGAAAATCGATTTTTATATTTTTTATATAAAAATCGATTTTTGGTATAAAATATTGGTGATCACAGATTTTCATTCTTTTAGCTCTATCTCCTCTGGTTTAGCCAGAAAATCGATTTTTATATTTTTCAAAATATTGGTGATCACAGATTTTCATTCTTTTGGCTCTATCTCCTCTGGATTAGCCAGAAAATCGATTTTTATATTTTTCATATAAAAATCGATTTTTGGTTGAAAATATTGGTGATCACAGATTTTCATTCTTTTTAGATAGAAATACACAGTTTTATTTTTGTTATGTATTATATTTATTTTATGTAGCTTTTAAATTTTATATTGTTTTTTCGCATTTAACACAAATGGTCTTAATTATAGAACATTTGGTTTCCTTTCCATTAAAATGTTTATTGCAAACCCAATTTCTCTTTAAGATTCATTTTCTTAATGAGCGTGTAGAGAGAAAGAGAAAATTTAGCAATCTGCAAAATAAATTAATTAAAAATAAATTGAAATTTCTTATCTAACATTTTACTTACACTTATAAAACTATTTAGATTGATATAAAATATTTTTCCTGCCATAAATTCTATGGTTTGCTGAGTTCTTTGCATAAAAAAGATCATCATTTTACGATATTGAACATTTTGTTGTATCCAAGAGGAATGAAAAATCTCTTCACTCAAACGATCACTATCATACATTAAACAATTGGCATAATAGCAGAGAGGGAAAATCTCCACTACCACAGCTAAAACATAAAAGCAGGAGGCAATTTTGGAGGAGAAAGCCTTGGCAAAGATCATCATGTTAAGGAGAGTAATACTCAAAATGCCTGCTGTTATGGTAAATTGAAGAAATATGGTAGCAGAGATAACAGGACTAATAATATTGTAGAGTCTGAAAAAAAACAAAAGAAAATTAAATTAAAGAAATTTTCTTTTTAAAAGACTTACTGTATTATATTTTTATGATCCATAATACATAGCTTAAGATCTTCTACATTATCCTCTAAAGATTTATCTGGATTTGAACATAATTTACTTATTCTCAAACGTAAAATATTCACATGAGCTCGTAAAATACAAACATAAACAGCAGCATAAGCATCATTGGCTACTTCTTGAAAACAGGCACCATCCATTAACATCCATTCTATAACCGAGGCTACAATAAATTCCCATTTAGAATTACGCCAGTTAATATAGGGTAAATATAAAGAATAAGGTGGATGTCCCGCTAATATAGAAACTATAAATGTTGATGTGGCATAACTCCAAAATGAGATGGCAAAACTAACTACCAAACGTCGGCCTAAACTTTTAAGTTTATACAATAAAGCAATTTCCTCTTCATCTTCACAACGTTCATCCAATTTAGCCATTACGGGTTCAGCCGTTAGCAGGTGGGGTATATAATACAACAACATGCCAATTTTCATCGAAGAACCTATTACATTTATGGCTACTTGTATAGAGGTTAGTAAGGTATCATATTCAAAATTTTTACTCGATTTTAAAGAATAACTGGCTATAAAAGAGGCTGGCAGGAAAATGGTTACACTAAAGTGTATGAAAAAGGAATATAAAAGATAAGAATATTTATTTTTCTCCGTACGATAGAGACCCATTATGCGAAAACATTTAAACAAATAAGTGGTGGCTTCTTTGCTGGAAACTTTCGCTTTCGTTTTGGCTAAAAATAATAGAGAAAAGTTAAACCAAGAAATTAAATTTCTGTATATTCAATTAGAACTTTAAAATTTTACCTTGTTTCTTAACAAACAATTTTTGATTTTCTTTAGTTTTCTTATGCATTTTTCTCAACAGACTAAACTCTTGTGGGAAAATTTATGGAATTTTTATATTTGAAATGTTTAGAAATTTAAAAGGAATTTCCCAAAAATGTTTTTTCAAACTTTTGTTAACTTAATTATTTATATAAATTCATAATCATATTTGGGTTAGCAAAAGTTTATTTAAATGTTAAGCAGTAATTAATTAATTATTTAAAATTATTAAATTTAAAATACTAAATTTAATTAGCTGCCAACAATAAGCCAGTAAAAAAAATAACTATGATTGACATTTTTAATGGAATATTTCCGGTTTAAATTTATAATTTTAAAGCTAAAAGTTTAGATCTCCTTTAACTCCTTCTTCAGCTAATTGTAATTTTAAGAGTCCTTGACACTTTAAGTCAATTAGAACTGAAAGAAAATTGAACTTGAACTGATGTAGAGGTAAACTATTATTATAAAACTGATCTTGAACTGAACTAGAACTGAATTAAAAAATTAACTAAATTAAGAATACAACTGATAAATAAAAATGAACTAGAATTTAACTAAAAGAAACTAAAACTGAACTTGAAGTGATCTAGAACTGAAGTAGGACTGAACTAGAAACTAAAATTAAACAAAAACCAAACTTAACTGAACTGAAACTGAACTAGAACTGAATTAGAATAAAACTAGAACTGAACTAGAATTGAATTAAATGTGAATTACAACTGAACTAGAACTAAACTAGAACTGAACTAGAATCGAATTAGAACTGAAATAAAAATTTTATAGAACTGAAATGAAACTGAACTAGAATTGAACTACAGCTGAGCTACAACTAACTAGAACGGAACTAGAACTAAACTAGAACTGAACTAGAATCGAATTAGAACTGAAATAAAAATTAAATAGAACTGAACTAGAACTGATGATAACTGAACTGATAATAACTGATCTAAAGCTAAACTATAACTGAAATAAACATTAAATATAACTAAATTATAACTGATTTAAAGCTAATCTAGAAATTAACTAGAATTGAACTGATTAAGGATAGAATAATAAATGAACTAGAACGGAACTAAAACTCAACTAGAACTAAACTAGAATCGAACTAGAACTGAAATAAAAATTAAATAGAATTATATTATAACTGATCTAAAACTAAAGTAGAACTGAACCAGAACTGGACTAGAATTAACCTAGAACTGAACTAGAACTTTATTAGAACTGAACTAGAACTTTTTTTCTTTTTTAATAATTCATTTATTTTATTAACCAATATTTGTTTAACAATGTTTTTATACTAACCCGCTAAGCCTTAAGCCCAAATTACAATAGCGCGTAGTCATCAACAGTATCAGCAAAAATTATCAGCTGATCACTGTCAGCACAACCACCATCTAGCTTTGTTCTACTTGTGTATTTTAGCCTCTCATTTATTTGCTCACTCTCTGCAGCGCAGTGAGTTTAGAAACAGGGCTAAATGAAACAGCACTGCAAACTTCTGCTGACTAAATGTAATCAACACCATAACAAACAGTGCATTCTAAATAATCAGCTGAATATGGCAGCACACACTGCTGCTGACTACGCGCTACTACACTGTTCCCATCAAGTACCACCTGTTAATAGACTACTGTCAAATTTTGTTGTCGTCATTATTTTGCGTTTAACAGCTGTTCAAAACATACAACCTCGTGTATTTTTCTAAAAATGGAAAAAAGTGAATTTCGAGTGCTCATTAAACATTATTTTTTTTTGCGAAAAAAAAAAACCGTCCATCAAACCAAGGAAAAGCTCCATAAATACTATGGGGACTCTGCACCATCGATTTCAATGGTAAAAAAGTGGTTTACTGACTTTCGTTGTGGTCGCACAGGTACAAATGACGCTGAACGTTCTGGACAGCCAATTGAGGTCAGTACACCCGAAAATGTCGAAAAAATCCACGATATGTAAAAGTGCGTAAGATTGTTGATGCCATAGGCATTTCATATGGCAGTGTGGTTTCGATTTTAAATGATCAGCTGGGTTTAAGAAAGTTGTCTGCAAGATGGGTGCCACGTTTGCTCTCAATTGACCATAAACGTAAACATGTGACAACTTCAAAGGATTGTTTGGAGTTGTTTAACCGCAATCCGAATAAGTTTTTGCGGCGTTTTGTAACTGTGGATGAAACATGGATCCATTACTGTACTTAACAATGGGTTTCTCTGGGTGAACCTGCTCAGAAGAAGGCCAAGGTAAGTTTGTCGGCGAATAAGGTGATGGCAATAGTTTTTTGGGATGCACGCGGGATAATCCACATCGATTACCTTCAAAAGGGAAAAACAATAAATGGCGAATATTATGCCAACTTATTAGACCGATTTAATGAGGATTTAAAAAGAAAACGACCCCATATGGCCAAGAAAAAAGTTCTTTTTCATCAAGATAATGCACGGGTGCACATGTGTGCAGTCTCAATGGCAAAACTCTATGAATTGAGCTACGAATTGGTACCTCATCCGCCATATTCTCCGGATTTAGTCCCTAGTGACTACTTCCTATTTCCAAACCTAAAGAAATGGCTCGGTGGAAAGAGATTCAGCTCCAACGATGAAATTATTGACCAAACAAATGCCTATTTTAAGGACCTCAAAAAAACCTATTTTTTGGAAGGGATACAAAAACTGGAGAAACGTTGGACTAAGTGTATTGAGTTAAAAGGAGATTATGTTGAAAAATAAATTTTTGTTTTGCAAAAAACACTGTGTTTCATTCAAAAAGTCACGGACTTATTGATCCGCCCTCGTATATACATATTATATTAGATAATTTAAATAAATTTTTATGTTCACTATGAACTTATGAAAAAGTTTTTTATTAATTTTTTCCTTTTGTAATTGTTTTTTTGTACTAAGGATGTTTGTTGAAAGTTTGTTGAGTACAGTTGGTAATGTTACGGTTAATGTGTTTCTTCCGTACTCATTGCAGAAACGCGCTGCCTTGAATCGCCGTTGGGCTCAGCGCCGTATGTTGTAATTGTGATCAATTTCTTGCAAAAAGTTGTTGTTGTTGAAAAAGTCGCTTGACAGTGATGTGAAGAATATATTTTTTACATTTAATATTCCTAGTTCTTTTGCGATGTTGTTCGTGTTGATAGTGTTTATGTTGTATGTTCTGGTGTTGTGTGTGCTGGTTTGCAAGTTGTGTAACATGTTTCCTGATGATGTGTTGTTGATGACAAAGTTGCTTATTAGGTTGTTTTAGGATGTGTTGTTGTGCATAGTAGTTATGTCTGTACGATAGTTGTTTTCTATAACGTTTGAGTTGTTGTTGGTTGTGTTAACCCCTAAGTATCTATAGGTTGAGTTATAAAAACTGTTATTGTTTGTACTGTTTATGTTGTTGTTAGCGGTATTGTTGTTACGTGAGTTGGTAGATATGTTAACGTTTGGTGGATTGTGAGAGCTTGTGCTTGTAGAATTACGATAATTTCTCCAAAGGAGCTTTAGGATTTTTGCAGAGTAGAGACGTATGTAGCGTTTCCCCAGGCAGTAATTCCATGCCTTATATATGATTCAGCAAGTGAAAAATATGCTTGTCTGAGGACACTATATGTTGCGCAGTTAATTTATTATTAATTTATTATCATGGCACCACTTCGTTGCAATATCTAGTTGTTTTTGCATTATTTCCGTGGCAGTGAGAATATTCTTATTGGTAACAATAATGGCAGTGTCGTCTGCATAGGCAAATGTTGTACTTTCATTAAGACATCTAATCATGTCATCGACGTAAATAATGTAAAGAATTGGTCCTAACTTTGATCCTTGCGGTACTCCATGATGAGATTATACTTCTTCGATCATAACATTATTAATTTTTACACGAAAGGATCTCATATCTAGGTAGCTTTGAAGCCATTTTAATGTATTTCCTCTAATTCCAATTCTGTCCAGTAATTGAATTATTTTAATTGGCGATAGCGTATCAAATGCTTTGCTAAAGTCATTATACAATACAAGCCAGTGGTGATTATCGCTTAAGCAAGAGTTGATATGGTGTGAAAAGTTTCCCAGTAATTTGTTAATACTTTTATCTTTTTGGAAGCCAAATTGGTTTTTATTTTTAACTTTGTATTTGTTTAAGAATTTAGTTAATCTTCTAACAACTATTTCCTCCAGTATCTTTTCGATTACAGGAAGTATTGCTATTGGTCTGTACTTGTTGTATTCAGTTATAGAATCACTTTTGTATATACAGTGCTGTGCAATATAATAGGCTATTGTATATTAAATATTTTCTCTTCGTTTTAACACTCTTAAAAAAACATTCTCTTAGGAATTTTTGGTACCGTTATTTTTGATATTGTCAATACTAAAAATAATGGGTATTTTTAAGAAGTTTCTTTCTTTCCTTTATGCGCTTTCGTAAACATTTTAAGAAAAGTTAAAAAATAATTTGTGCAAAATAATAGACTTAATTTAAAGGATTATATTTTTTGTTTTAATTTACCTTATAATTTGGATAAATTTTCTGAAAATAATTAAATGTAAGGTAAATGAAATATTATTGTTGAAAAAATATTATAAAATAATATTATTTTTATGAAAAGATGGGTCGTAATGTACATTGCACTCCTGAAGAAAGGCGAATAGTGAAAAAATTACGTGACCAAGAAAAAACACTTGATTTTATTGCGGAATTGCTTGGAAGGTCTCATCATTTCGTTAGAAACGCGATCAATTGAAAGCCATCAAAAGAAACACGTGGTAGACCTCGCAAAACAACCGCTACAACGGATTCACGGATAGCTCTTCTGGTGAAGAAGTAGCCATTTCTATCTTCAAAAGCCGTTTCTGAAGAAATAAGTAACATAATTAGTGCTTCAACAGTCCGACGAAAACTTTTAGAGAAAGGTTTGCCAAGTAGAATCGCCAGGAAGGTACCATTTTTAAGCTAAAAAAACAAAGCAGCTCGAAAAAAATTTGCCACAAAATTTAGAAATAGTGTAGTTGATGATTTTAAGAACATTTTATGGAGCTCGGGTCAGATAGTCAGATCGCAGAAATGTTAGATGACCAAATGGAAAGGAACTAGATGATCGTTATACAAAAAAGATTGTAAAACACGGCCGAGGAAGTATAATGGTGTGGGGTGAATTTTGTTGACATGGTGTTGGCCCTCTTTATTAGATCACAAAAAATAATGAACCAAGAAATGTACCGTGATATTTTGAAGGATATTATGCTACCCTATGTGGAGAACAATATGCCACCAGAATGGACTTTACAACAGGACAATGATCCTAAGCACTCCTCAAAATTTGTAAAATCTTGGCTGAGTGCTAACAATGTATCTGTTTTAGAATGGCCTTCACAGTCACCGGATCTAAATCCTATTGAGAACCTTTGGGTTGAACTGAAGAAAGGTCTAGATGGGAAGACATTTCGGAATAAAAATCAACTTTGGAAAGATGTTAAAAAGAAATGGGAGGCAATTTCTATAGAAAAATGCCAAAAAATTATATAGAATCAATGCCCAGAAGAGTTCAGTGCATTTTAAACAATAATGGCGGTCATTCAGGTTATTGAATTAACTTGGCATATTATTATAATATTCAATATTAGTAGAAAATTTAATTTGTTTTAGTCTTTAATGAAAAAAATATTATTTTGAATCATAGGAAAATGATTTTTTTTATTTTTTATTTAAATAAAGTCATAAAAAAACAAAAACATTTGTGGATGGTGTATCTTTTAGTACAGTTCTTAAATAAATAAAAAAAAATTTAAATATCATTCATAATGGAAAATATTTACCAAATAAAAATAAGTCTATTATTTTGCACAGCACTGTAGGTCTTATGATGGATTTTTTTAGAAGATCTGGTACAAGTGCATATTCTAAGCTACTATTTATTAGATTCGTTAAAACCGGTGTGAATATATCAGCATTTTTTCTTAAATTTTTTGGTCTTTATGTATTTAGTGTCTTTAAAATGTTAAGAATTTGAGCTAGAACTGAACTAGAACTAAAAATTAACTAGAATTGAATTAGAACTTTACTGAGATTAAACTAGAACTGAATTAGAACACAAACTTAACTGAACTGGGATTAAATAATAATTAAACCAGAAATTAATATAATTGAGTTAGAACTGAACTAGAACTTAACTAGAATTGAATAAGAACTAACTGAATTTTTTGGAAGCTGAATGAAAACTTTTCATAGACTTTTTCGAAGAACAAATTTTTTTTTATTTACTTTCTATTTATTTACTGAATTTGCCTTTATTAGGCCTCACAGTAAGTATTCAAATCTTAAAAACTAAAATTAAAGCTATCTACTCTCTAAGGAGAGCTAAGATGTAAGACAGGCCTATCATTAGCGGGATGGTACGAAACCTTGAATATGTCTACACTTCAACAAGGAGTCTATGGTAGTGGTTTTGGATGACTTTGAAGTTTCTGGATATATTTTTCACTGATTTTTTTAAAATTCTTCCTTTACCAGTGGTATCTCTAACTCCCTATGGATATTCTCATTTCTTATGTACCATGGTGCACCCGTCATAGTTCAAAGAATTTTCGATTGTGCCCTCTGTATAAGATCAATGCTGGTATTACTTGGCAGTACCCCATAATTGGATGCCATAAGTCCAAATTGGTTTTATTGTCAGGGCTTAGTCTTGATTGACTGTTTATTAACCAGTGAAGGCTTGAGCTTTCAAATTCATATGAAGTCCTTTGGTTTCTATATGTCGACGCCAAATAAGTCGCCTATCCAAATAATATCAAGGTAAGTGATATGATCTGACTGTGGTATTCTTATACCATTAAGTGTGACAGGCGGACAGTTGCTTCTTCTTAAGCTGAACGTAATATGGTTACTTTTTAATTAATTTACCCTTATTCGCCAGTTTTCTACACGTCAGAGGTAAATATCTAGTTGAATAGATGCTATATGTTGGTTTTCATGAGAACTGATTATTGCTGTATCATCAGCAAATGTAGATATAGTCAGTACATCAAATATAGGCAAGTCAGAATTATAAATTAAATAGAATTCAACATAAATACTTTATGTTGAAGTTAAATTTGCTTAGCTGAATAGAATTTTCAGTAGCTGAAGTAACGTTTTTTGTAAATTTTTACGTAAATTTATATAAATTCTTAATTTTTAGACTTATTTGTTCAGCTGAATTACATTTTTATTAGCTTAATTAAAGATTTCTTAAGATTTTTAAAATAACCAATTGAAATTCTTAATTTTTAAGTTAGTTTTAATTAGCTGAATAGCATTTTTAGTAACTGAATTACCGATTTGGGAAGATTTTTAAATAAAATGTTTAAATTTTGTAATTTCTAAACATATTAGCTTAGCTGAATAGCATTTTTAGTGGCTGAATGAACGAATTTTATGAATTTCTCGAAGAGCAGAATAAATTTCTTAATTTTAAGAAAAAATTTTGTTTGCTGAATTACGTTTAAAGCTGCTGAATTGCGTTTAAAGCAGTTGCATTAAGATTTTTTTTTAGAAATTAATATAAATTCTTAATTTTTCAAAGTTTTAAGTTTTATTTCCTTAGCTGAATTTAATTTTTAGTACCAAAATTCAAAAGTTTTATAGAAATTGAAAAAAATTTAAATTTTTAGACCTATTTATTTTGCTGAATTGCCTTTTAAGTTGCTGAATTAAAGATTAAAATTAAAATGTATACAAATTATTAACTTTTCGAAATATTTATTTAGCTGAATTGTCTTTTTAATAGCTGAATAAAAAAAATGTATACGATTTTTTAATAAAGCTTGAATAAAATCCTTAAGTTTTATAGAAATTGATATAAATTCTTAATTTTTAGACTTATTTGCTTAGCTGAATAGCAATTTTAGTAGCTGAATTAAAAATTTCTTCAGCTTTTTAAAACAATCGAATGCAATTTCTTATTTTGAAGATAAATTTGTTAAGCTGAATAGCATTTTTTGCAGCTGATTTACAAATTTTTGTAGATTTTTAAAAAATGTATATAAACTTTTTATTTTTTGATATATTTGTTCGGCTGAATAGAATTTTTTGTAGCTGAATTAAACATATTTGCAGATTTTTTTTAGAAATTGATCAAAGTATTTAATTTTTAGGCTTATTTGCTTAGCCGAATTGCATTTTAAGTAGCTGAATTCCAGATTTCTTAAGGTTTTTAAAATCACCGATTGATATTTCTTATTTCCAAGATAAATTTGTTTAGCTGAATAATATTTTTAGTAGCTGAATTAAAGATTTGTAAAGTTTTTAAAGAAAACTTATATAAATTTTTATTTTTTCGATATATTTGCTTAGCTGAATTGCATTTTAAGTAGCTGAATTAACAATTGTTGCAATTTTTTTTAGAAATTATTAAAAATATTTAATTTTTAGGCTTATTTGTTAAGCTGAATGGCAGTTTTATTAGCTGAATTTAAGATTTCTTAAGATTTTTAACATAACCGATTGAAATTCTTAATATTGAAGTTAAATTTGCTTAGCTGAATAACATTTTTAGTAGCTGAATTACAAATTTTTGAAGATATTTAAGAAAATTTATAGAAATTCTAATTTTTTCGATATATTTGCATGGCTGAATAGAGTTTTAGTAGCTGAATTTATGAAATTCGAATATTTTTAGGGAAATTGATACAAATTTTCAATATTTAGATTTTTATGCTTAGCTGAATTACATTTTAAGTAGCTGAATTTAAGATTTCTTAAGATTTTTAACATAACCGATTGAAATTCTTAATATTGAAGTTAAATTTGCTTAGCTGAATAACATTTTTAATAGCTGAATTACAAATTTTTGAAGATATTTAAGAAAATTTATAGAAATTCTTATTTTTTCGATATATTTGCTCGGCTAATTATAATTTTTAGTAGATGAATTAAAAATTTTTTGCACATTTTTATAAAAATTTATATAAATTCTGAATTTTTATACTTATTTGCTTAGCTGAATTACATTTTAAGTAGCTGAATTTAAGATTTCTTAAGATTTTTAACATAACCGATTAAAATTCTTAATTTTGAAGTTTAATTTGCTTAACTGAATAGCCTTTTCAGCAGCTGAATTGAAGATTTTTGCAGTTTTTTTTTTTTAAAGAAATTGATAGAAAATCTTAATTTGTATACCTTTTTGCTTAGCGGAATTGTGTTTTAAACAGCTGAAGTGATTATTTTTAAACTTATTTCCTTAATAATTGAACTTTTAAATTAGTGAATTAATAATTTGTGTCCTTTATTTTAAATTCTCATAAGATTTTTAAGTTAATTCAAAAGAAATTTATAAGTATCCTTTTAAAATCTTCACTCCAAACCCATTCTTTCCTTAATGCCCATTTTTTTGATAAGAGTATAAAGTGAAAAAGAGAATTTTGCTATCTAAATTGGAAAAAAGAAAGAGAAATTGTGATTTTTATTAATTAACTTTAGAATCAATTAAAATATACTTACACTTATAAAACTATTCAAATTAATGGGAAACATTTTGGCTGCCATCAATTGCATGCTTTGTTGTGATTTTTGCATAAAAAATATTAACATTTTACGATATCTGGTATTTTGTTTTATCCATTTTGAATGAAATATCTCCACACTTAACAAATCACTATCGCATACCAAACAATTGGCATAATAACATAAAGGAAAAATCTCCACCACTACAGCCAAAACATAAAAGCAGGAAGCAATTATAGAGGAATAACCTTGAGCAAAAATCAAAATATTAATAAGGGTAATGCCCAAAATTCCAGCGGTGATAGTAAATTGTAGGAATATGGTAGCCGATATTACAGGAGAAATAATTTGATAGAGTCTGCAAGTTATATTTAATTATTTTTTTTTTATTTTATTAATTTAAATTTTAGTATAAAACTCACTTTATTAAATTTTTATGATCCTTTATGCACATTTTCAATTCCAGTTCATTTTCCTCTAATGTTTTACTCTTATCTGAACCTAATTTTCTTATTCTTAAACGTAATATATTAACATGAGCCCTTAAAATACAAACATAAACAGCAGCATAAGCATCATTGGCAACTTGTTGAAAACAAGCAGCATCCATTAGTATAAACTCTATAAAAGAAGCTACAAAAAATTCCCATCTTGAATGTCTCCAATTAATACGAGGCAAAAACAGAGAATAAGGAGGATGTCCAGCCCATATAGAAACTATAAATGTTGAGGTGGCATAACTCCAAAATGTTATAGAAAAATTAACCACCAGTTTGCGACCCAAATTCTTGATTTTATATAACAATTCCACCTCATCTTCAGCCACACAACGTTCATCTAATTTGGCCATTACAGGTTCTGCTGTTACTAAATGAGGTATAAAATACAGCAACATACAAATTTTTAAAGAACAACCAAATACATTAATGGCCACTTGTATGGAGGTAAATAAAGTGTCATAATCTAAATGTTTATTTGATTCCAATAAATAACTGGCTATAAATGAGGCAGGCAAAAATATGGTAACACTAAAGTGTATAAATATGGAATAAATTATATAAGCAAATTTATAATTTTCGGTACGATATAAACCCAATATACGAAAACATCTATAGAGATAAGTAAGAGCTTGTTTAGTGGATACTTTAGGTTTAGTGGTAGCTGTAAAATTAAATTAATTTTAAGTCTCTATTTGGAGAATATAAATAGTAAAACTTACTGTTAACCTTTGCCTTTAATTCTTGATTTCCTATAGTTGTAGACATTTTAACAAATTTCTTCAAAAGACTAATGAACTTAAGTTAGCGGCTAAAGATTTTATTATTAAATACTTTTCGTTTATGTTAATGAAACTTGAAACAAAGTTTTTATTTTTTTGTAACTAGTTACCTAAAGAATTACTTAACAAAGTTTCTCTTTTGTTATTATTTTAATTATTTGAGAAATATTAAATATTAATATTTTATAAAAAAAAAACAATAAAATTCTATAAAACTCCAGGAATCACAACAGGCTGCACTATAAACTAGAGTGTAGTTAATAGTCTGCATTATAATCTAAATTATAGTCTGGACTATAGTCTAGTTTATACTCTTGGCTATAGTCGAGTTTATAGTCTGGACTATATTCTAGATTATAGTCTGGACTATAGTCTAGATTATAGTCTGGACTATAGTCTAAATTATAGTCTAGGTTATAGTATGGACTATAGTCTAGATTATAGTCTGGACTATAGTCTAGATTATAGTCTGGACTATAGTCTAGATTATAGTCTGGACTATAGTCTAGATTATAGTCTGGACTATAGTCTAGATTATACTCTGGACTAAAGTCTACATTACAGTCTGGATTATAGTGTAGATTATAGTTTGGACTATAGTCTAGATTATAGTCTTGACTATAGCAAAGTTTATAGTCTGGACTATAGTATAGACTCTATACTATAGTAGATTATAGTCTGGACTATAGTCTAGATTATAATCTAGACTATTATAGTCTAAAATATGATTTAGGCTATAGTCCAGACTATAGTCTAGTTAATAGTCTGCAATATAGGCTAGATTATATTCCAAACTATATCTGAGCTATAATCTAGTTTGTAGTCTCGACTATAGTCTGGATTATAGTCCAGACTACAGTCTAGATTATAGTCTAGATTATAGTCCATAATATAGTATTTTATAGTCTGGCTAATAGTCTAGATAATAGTCTGGACTATAGTCTAGATTATAGTCCAGACTATAGTCTAGATTATAGTCCAAACTATAGTCTAGATTATAGTCCAGTCTATACTATAGTCTGGATTGTAGTCCAGACTATAGTTGTTTATAGTCTTGACTATAGTTTAGTTAATAGTCTTGACTATAGTTTAGTTTCTAGTCTTAACTATTGTCTAGATTATATTCTGGACAATAGTCCAGATAATAGTCTGGACTATTGTCTAGTTAATAGTCTGGAATATAGTCTAGTTAATAGTCTTGACTATAGTCTGCATTGTAGGCTAAATTATATTCCAGATTATAGTCTGGAAAGGAGTCTAGTTTATAGTCCGGACTATAGTCGAGTTAATAGTCTGCGTCATAGTCTAGTTTATAGTCTGGACTATAGTCTAGATTATAGTCTGGACTATAGTCTAAATTATAGTCTAGGTTATAGTATGGACTATAGTCTAGATTATAGTCTGGACTATAGTCTAGATTATAGTCTGGACTATAGTCTAGATTATACTCTGGACTAAAGTCTACATTACAGTCTGGATTATAGTGTCGATTATAGTTTGGACTATAGTCTAGATTATAGTCTTGACTATAGCAAAGTTTATAGTCTGGACTATAGTCTAGACTCTATACTATAGTCTAGATTATAATCTAGACTATCTGGATTATAGTCTAAATTATGATTTAGGCTATAGTCCAGACTATAGTCTAGTTAATAGTCTGCAATATAGGCTAGATTATATTCCAAACTATATCTGAGCTATAATCTAGTTTGTAGTCTCGACTATAGTCTGGATTATAGTCCAGACTACAGTCTAGATTATAGTCTAGATTATAGTTCAGAATATAGTATTTTATAGTCTGGCTAATAGTCTAGATAATAGTCTGGACTATAGTCTAGATTATAGTCCAGACTATAGTCTAGATTATAGTCCAAACTATAGTCTAGATTATAGTCCAGTCTATACTATAGTCTGGATTGTAGTCCAGACTATAGTTGTTTATAGTCTTGACTATAGTTTAGTTAATAGTCTTGACTATAGTTTAGTTTCTAGTCTTAACTATTGTCTAGATTATATTCTGGACAATAGTCCAGATAATAGTCTGGACTATTGTCTAGTTAATAGTGTGGAATATAGTCTAGTTAATAGTCTTGACTATAGTCTGCATTGTAGGCTAAATTATATTCCAGATTATAGTCTGGAAAGGAGTCTAGTTTATAGTCCGGACTATAGTCGAGTTAATAGTCTGCGTCATAGTCTAGTTTATAGTCTGGACTATAGTCTAGATTATAGTCTAGGTTATAGTATGGACTATAGTCTAGATTATAGTCTGGACTATAGTCTAGATTATAGTCTGGACTATAGTCTAGATTATAGTCTGGACTATAGTCTAGATTATACTCTGGACTAAAGTCTACATTACAGTCTGGATTATAGTGTCGATTATAGTTTGGACTATAGTCTAGATTTTTCTAGATTATAATCTAGACTATCTGGATTATAGTCTAAATTATGATTTAGGCTATAGTCCAGACTATAGTCTAGTTAATAGTCTGCAATATAGGCTAGATTATATTCCAAACTATATCTGAGCTATAATCTAGTTTGTAGTCTCGACTATAGTCTGGATTATAGTCCAGACTACAGTCTAGATTATAGTCTAGATTATAGTTCAGAATATAGTATTTTATAGTCTGGCTAATAGTCTAGATAATAGTCTGGACTATAGTCTAGATTATAGTCCAGACTATAGTCTAGATTATAGTCCAAACTATAGTCTAGATTATAGTCCAGTCTATACTATAGTCTGGATTGTAGTCCAGACTATAGTTGTTTATAGTCTTGACTATAGTTTAGTTAATAGTCTTGACTATAGTTTAGTTTCTAGTCTTAACTATTGTCTAGATTATATTCTGGACAATAGTCCAGATAATAGTCTGGACTATTGTCTAGTTAATAGTCTGGAATATAGTCTAGTTAATAGTCTTGACTATAGTCTGCATTGTAGGCTAAATTATATTCCAGATTATAGTCTGGAAAGGAGTCTAGTTTATAGTCCGGACTATAGTCGAGTTAATAGTCTGCGTCATAGTCTAGTTTATAGTCTGGACTATAGTCTAGATTGTAGTCTGAACTATAGTCTTGTTTCTAGCCTTGACTATAGTCTAGTTAATATTCTGGACTATAGTCTGGAATATAGTCTAGTTAATATTCTTGACTGTAGTCTGCATTGTAGGCTACATTATATTCCAGATTATAGTCTGGAAATGAGTCTAGTTTATAGTCCGGACTATAGTCGAGTTAATAGTCTGCGTAATAGTCTAGTTTATAGTCTGGACTATAGTCTAGATTGTAGTCTGGACTATAGTCTTGTTTCTAGCCTTGACTATAGTCTAGTTAATATTCTGGACTATAGTATAGTTTATAGTCTTGAGTAAAGTCTAGTTTATAGTCTTGACTATAGTCTAGTTTATAGTCCTGACTATAGTGTAGTTTATAGTATTGACTATAGTCTAGTTTATAGCTTTGACTATAGTTTAGTTTGTAGTCTTGACTAGTATAGTTTATATCCTTGACTATAATTTAGTTTATATCCTTGACTATAGTTTAGTTTGTAGTCTTGACTATAGTTTAGTTTATAGTCTTGACTATAGTCTAATATGTAGTCTAGTTTATAGTCTTGACTATAGTCTAGTATGTAGCCTAGTTTATAGTCCTGACTATAGTCTTGTTTATACTATTGACTATAGTCTGGTTTATAGCTATGACTATAGTTTAGTTTGTAGTCTTGACTCGTATAGTTTATATCCTTGACTATAGTTTAGTTTATAGTCTTGACTATAGTTTAGTTTATAGTCTTGACTAGTCTAGTTTATAGTCTTTACTATAGTTTAGTTTGTAGTCTTGCCTAGTATAGTTTATATCCTTGACTATAGTTTAGTTTATAGTCTTGACTATAGTCTAGTTTATAGCTTTGACTGTAGTTTAGTTTTTAGTCTTGACTAGGATAGTTTATATCATTGCACATAGTTTAGTTTATAGTCTGCGTAATAGTCTAGATTATAGTGTGATCTAAAGTCTTTTCATTCTGGCTGCTGGACAAGCTAAGATATCTGGGTCAACGATGAAATAAACTTTTGCACTGAGCGCTCTACAGATGGAAACTTGATTTTCAAATATCATTCCTACTGTCCTGCTTCTGCAGTGCCCTTCAACGGCAGTGATTTCTATACATGAAGTCGGATGGTATCTGGTATTTGGGGATTTTCATTATAGAGATATTAATATCAACTTAAATATCACACTGACTATCTCATACTCTGCGTCAGAGTAGTTCATGACTACCGCAAGTCTCTCTGACTGCAGTATAATTTTTACTTAATTTAGGTGCCAAGACTAAAAGACATTGAGAGCAGTAGTTTAGTTGAATTCGCCAGAGAATAATGTGGGTATATCACTGGCCTTGAATTGATTTTTCTAGAGGTAAACGATCGTTGGAAATGTCAAGATGAATAAAGAGTCTTTTCGTCTTTCACAAGAGATAAACCTTTTATATTGGTGGACATTCTCTTGGACCCAGAAAAACAAACCGAGGCAAAATTTTCGGCGGCGGCGGTGCAGCACTTTTTAATCGGTGGCTGTGGCGCAAATTAAACAAATTCGGCGGCGTCTAAATTTTCGGCTGGGATTAATAGTAAATATTACACCCGAAGCACCCGGCGGAAGTGAGGATTTCTTCATTTGATAATTATTAATTCACTTTTATACATTATATTATCCTTAATTCTGATAAATTTATCATATTTAAGAAGAATTAAAATAACATATGGAGCCACTACATTCACTTCTTCGAATAAGATAGAAAAAATATTTTTCTTGTTGAATTTTAATAAAAATTTTAAAATTTTGAGCCGATGAAAACGGCGGCGGCGCATGAAGTAAAAAATTGATCGGCGGCGGTGTTTTTTTAGGTCATGAATAAAAATTAGTGCGAAGGAAGAGACTGTCACATGCCTCCTAAGCTTATATCCCACAAAAGACACAATGGAAGTTAACGTTAATTTTCTTTAAAACAGTTATCTACATTTTGAAATTCCTATATAAAAGTTTTGACTATTTTGAAGTTTCGTTGTAAAAGAATGCATTACTTTTCTAAAGAAAATTTTGCGATATATTTGTTTAGAGAAAGTTATTCAAAATTTTTTTATAGAAAAATTACTTTTTTTTCTTAACAATTTTTCTATAATATTTTCTGTATTGTGTCATTGACTACTTATATACTTAGTAGTAACAACATTTAACTAGTATATGCTTAACTTTTTTATTTTTTTTTTAAATAATTAAAAATTCATTAATTAAACAATTAACACAACTAAATACTACATTTATTCAAAAGAAATATTTAATTCACAAAACTTTATAAACTTGACAAGTACAAGCAATTAAAATATTTTACTAGCTCATACTTAGTTTAAATAAAGACAAGGACTTTTTTACTATTACATGTGTTTATCCAAATCCATTTGTTTAATTAAAGTATAAAGAGAAAAGGAAAATTTTGCTATCTGGAAAAAAATAAAATTATAAGAGACATAATAAATTTTATTTATTAATAAACTTACAGCCAAACTGGTATCCAATGTAATGGGAAATAATTTTAAAGCCGTCAAAGTAATGGGTGTCTGGGAACGCATTAAAAAATAAATCATTAATTTGCGAAAACGTTTTTCTTTATCAAACCATTTACAATGAAATAAAGCCGAAGATAATTCATTGCTATCATCTATTAAACAAGTAGCTTGATAGCAGCAGGGAGATATTTGCACCGAAACAGCAAAGAGATAAACTACTGAAGCGATTTGGGCCGAAGTGTCAGCAAATATGAAAATATTTATTAAGGTGGTACCCAAAATAAAGGCGGTAATGGTGAACTGAACAAACAAGGTAATAGAGATAACAGGACTAATAATATTAACCAGACTATACAGGAAAAAAGAAATAATTCAATTTATTTTTTAAAGAGTAAAGCGATAGATATTTACCTTAATAAAATCTGATGATCCTTAACACATTTTACCAATTCTTCATAATGTTTTTCATCATTATTAATACCATATTTCTGCATTCCCAATCTTCTTACCCTTTCCACTAATATTTGCATATGAGTACGTATGACATAAACATAAATGACTGGATATACATCATCTGCCGCCTGATGTAAACATGCTAAATTAAGCAACATATATTCAATACATGATTGAACTGCAAATTCCCACCTTGTATTACGCCAATCCATTATGGGTATATATAATGTATAAGGTGGTTTACCCACACTCACCGATGTAATAAATGTGGCAGCCACATATAAACCATAAAATATAGTATAAAATGCTGTCAAATGATTACCAACTTTAACACAATGGCGTATTTTTTCATACTCATCGGGACGCTTACAACGAGCATCTAAAATATCCATAATATTCATAGCTTCACGTAAACGTTTCATTAATAAAAACATGGTTAAAACTTTGGCGGGTATACCCCAGACATTAAAAGCTGCTTGAAGAGAAGTTAACAATTGATCAGTGGCCATTGTTTGATATTCGAAAATGTAACTTAAAGTGAAGGATATAGGTAGAAGTACACAGACACAAAGATTCATTAGCACAGCGTATAAGTAATAGAGTTGCAACCATTTTTTAGGTTTTTGTAAGCCCAAACAAAGGAAATTTTTAAAAAGATAATCTGTAGCTTCACGAGTGGCTTTAAAGTTATTGATGCGACCCCAAATTTTATCCAACATGTTGTTAGTTTTAAGGTAAATATACTTGTGATTAAAATCTATTTCAATATTTAATTATTTTTTTTTTTAATAAGAAATGCTATATTAAATCATATTTTCCTTTTTAATATAAAATGGCAAAAAACACGCCCCTTTTATAAAATGAATAGCCAATCTATTCTCTATATGCTAAATATAAAATGTTTTTAATAACCTACAAGTCTGTAATCATAAACACTTCAAGGCTAAAACCCCAATAACACTGGTCAGCAAAAAAAGTATTTCCGGACTCTACAACATTTTTAACAGAAAGAACAGAAAGAAACGTAGATGGACCACTCCCGTTTTTGGTTTCCAAGTTAACATTAGTCCTTGAACTATTTGTTCAAAATTTCGGTGTTGTACATGCTTTTTTGTAAAAGTTATGCCAAATATTTAAGCCAAATTTCGTAATCCTAGGATGTCCGCCCTGAGTCCTATCCTGCTTTTAACAGACAGACGGACCGACATCGTTAGATCATCTTAGATTTTTACCAGGACCCATATTCTACGGGGTCTTAGATAATTATTTCAACATGCTACATACGGAAATAAACCCAATGTTAAACACACCCATAAAAATAATCTAGAGCATATGAAAATTTATTAAATAAAGTCCAAACTATTGGTAGTTAAAGAATAATTTTATTTGTCGACCAGTGTAAACAACCCAAAACCAACTTTTATCATAAACATTAAAAATTTATAATTTATGCATTTAACACAACTAAATACTACATTTATTTAAAACAAATATATTATTCGTACAATCTATTAATTAAGTGCTTTCTGCCATAACATATTCAAAGTGCAAAAGAAGTGAAATTTCTCCTTCAATGTTTTAAACTTTCACCAAAATCCATTTCCTTAATAAAAGTATAAAGAGAAAATGAAAATTTTGCTATCTGTAAATAAATAAAATTAAATTTCAAACAATTGCCTAAATCATTAATTACCACCCCTCCCAACTTACACCCAAACTGGTACTCAAGGTTATGGGAAAAAGTTTCATAGCTGTCAGTGTAATCGGAGTTTGTGATTTCATCATAAAAAATATCATCATTTTACGAAAACGTATATCCTTATCAAACCATTCACAATGAAATATAGCCAAAGATAATTGATCACTATCATCCATAAGACAAGTAGCTTGATAACAACAGGGACAAGTTTGTACTAAGACAGCAAGAAAATAAACCACTGAAGCGATTTGAGATGAAGTATCAGCAAAAATAAAGATGTTAATCATAGTGGTGCCCAAAATGATAGCAGTAATCATAAATTGTATGAAAATGGTAATTGAAATGACGGGACTAATGATATCAAGTAACCTGGAAAATATACAAAACGATAATCTAGATTATAATATACACTATTGAGCACTGAGTAGTTTATAGAATAGTTACAACTATAGACTATTCTAAAGTCACAATTATAGACCATTTTATAGTCAATACTATAGACTATTTTATAGTCTATACTATAGAATATTTTATAGTTTATACTACAGACTATTTTATATTCTATACTATAGACTATTTTATAGTCAATACTATAGACTTTCTTATAGTCTATACTATAGACTGTCTTATAGTCTATACTATAGACTATTTTATAGTCAATACTATAGACTGTCTTATAGTCTATACTATAGACTATTTTATAGTCTATACTGTAGACTATTTTATAGTCTATACTATAGACTATTTTATAGTCTATACTATAGACTATTTTATAGTCTATACTATAGATTATTTTATAGTGTATACTATAGACTATTTTAAAGTCTATACTATAGACTATTTTATAGTCTATACTATATACTATTTTATAGTGTATGCTATAGACTATTTTAAAGTCTATACTATAGACTATACTATAGACTATTTTATAGTCTATACTATAGACTATTTTATAGTCTATACTATAGACTATTTTATAGTCTATTTTATATACTATTTTATAGTCTATACTATAGACTATTTTAAAGGCAATACTATAGACTATTGTATAGTGTATACTGTAGACTATTTTCTAGCCCATATTATAGTTTTATAATTTATACTACAGACTATACCATAGACTATTTTATAGTCTATAGAATAGACTATTTTATAGTCTATAGTGTAGACTATTTTCTGTTTTATATTAAAAACTATTTTTTAGTCTATATTATAGACTACATTGTTGACTATTTTACAGTCGATATTATAGAATATTTTATAGTCTATAACACATACTATTTTATAGTATATAGCACATACTATTCTATAGTCTATACTATAGAGTATTTAATAGTCTATATTATGGATTATTTTATAAACTTTTCTAAGATTATTTTTTAGTTTATTCAATGGACTATTTTATAGTATATTTTTTAGTTTATACTAAAGACTAGTTTGTCGATATCTTTTCCATAAAAATTCATGATATCAAAAATTTTTCTATATATATTTCTTTATCTTACCTTAATAATTCCTGATGATCTTTAATACAACTCACTAGCTGCTTATAGTGTTCTTCATTACTAACCTTCGAATCGCTACCCAATTTTTTAACCCTCTCTACTAAAATTTGCATATGCGTACGTATCGAATATATATAAATAACAGCATAAACATCATCTCCACCCTCATGCATACAAATTAAATTCATCAATACAAATTCAATAAATGATTGTATAACAAACTCCCATATAGAATTACGCCAATCAATTAAAGGCATAAACACTGAATATGGTGGTTGTCCCATACTCAATGCAGAAATTAAAGTAAGAAACGAATATAAAGTATAAAAACCAATAAAAAATATAGTCAAACGATTGCCAGTCATAGCACAATGACGTATCTTTTGATATTCCTCTTGAAGTTGGCAACGAGCATCTAAAATATCCATTACATCCATAGCACGACGTAAATGTTTAAGAGACACCATAACGGTTATAAATTTGGCAGGTAAACCCCAAACATTGATGGCCACCTGAAGAGAAGTCAACAATTGATCTGGTGTCATTTTACTGTAGCCATAATAATAACTTAAACTGAAGGATATGGGTAAAAATACACAAACACAAATATTTAATAAAACACCATAAACATAGTAGAGAGGTCCCCAATTATTGGGTTTATTAAAACCCAAATATTGAAAATTTTTGAAGAGATAAGCTGTGGCTTCACGAGTTGCCTCCAAGTTATTGCCTCGACCAAAAAATCTATCAAACATGTTGTTGTTGGTTGTAAAGAAACTTTTCAAATAAAATGAATTTGATGTGAAAATATAAAATGTATTTTTATTTTGTATGTTTAGAAGAGGGCGTGATTTTGTTAATTTAAAATGAATAGAAGTGATTACAATGTTGCAAAACTTTAAATAAATCTGTTTGGTTTAAAAAAAAACCTGTAATCATATTTCACTAATTAAAGAGGATTATATGGCCGTGGAGAAGTTACAAAAAGTCTTGGTGGTTAGAGAAAATATTTTGAGGTTAAATGGAATACAGAGTAGAAAAACAGACACTAATACATAAGAAAAAATGGTAACTTTGTGAGTTAAGTGTTAGGTAGACTCTATATTATTCCTTTTCTATATTATGCAAACAAAGAAAAAAAACTTAGTCATAACTTTAAGCTACTTCAGCCAAGAAGATTTGGAGATTTCAGTGTTCTATTCAGCAGTGAAATAGGAATGACCTTTTAATAACAAATAAAATCTCTATATCCTTATTGAAACATCTACAATGAAATATAGTATAGAATATAAAATAGTCTATAGTATAGACTTTAAAATAGTCCATAGTATAGGCTATAAAATAGTCTATGATATAGACTACAAAATTGTCGATAATATAAACTATAAAATAGTCTATAAAATAGACTATAAAATAGTCGATAATATAGACTATAAAATAGTCTATAGTATAGGCTCTAAAATAGTCTATAGTATAGACTATAAAATAGTCTTTTTTTCATTAGGATGTGTAAATCTCTCTAAGATTCTCATGGTTCTTAATTGCCCGTGGGATATGTCGGATTCCTACCGACTAAAACCACCTCCTGCGTCATTCAACAACCCTCGATAATATAAACTATAAAATAGTCTATAACATAGACTATAAAATAGTCGATAATATAGATTATAAAATAGTCTATAGTATAGACTATTAAATAGTCCAGTATAGGCTATAAAATAGTCTATAGTAAAGACTATAAAATGGTCTATAGTACAGACTATAAAATAGTCTATAGTATAGAATATAAAAAAGACTATATTATAGACTATAAAATAGTCTATATTATAGACTATAAAATAGTCTATAGTATATATTATAAAATAGCCTATAGTATAGACTATAAAATAGTCTATATTATAGACTATAAAATAGTCTATATTATAGATTATAAAGTAGTCTATATTATAGACTATAAAATAGTCTATATTATAGACTATAAAATAGTCTATATTATAGACTATAAAATAGTCTATATTATAGACTATAAAATAGTCTATATTATAGACTACAAAATAGTCTATATTATAGACTACAAAATAGTCTATATTATAGACTATAAAATAGTCTATAGTATAGACTATAAAATAGTCTATAGTATAGACTATAAAATAGACTATAAAATAGTCCAAACTATAGACTATAAAATAGTCTAAAGTATAGACTATCAAATAGCCTATAGTATAGACTATGAAATAGTCTATAGTATAGACTATAAAATAGTCTATAGTATAGACTATAAAATAGTCTATAGTATAGACTATAAAATAGTCTATAGTATAGACTATAAAATAGTCTATAGTATAGACTATAAAATAGTCTATAGTATAGACTATAAAATAGTCTATAGTATAGACTATAAAATAGTCTATAGTATAGACTATAAAATAGTCTATAGTATAGACTATAAAATAGTCTATAGTATAGACTATAAAATAGTCTATAGTATAGACTATAAAATAGTCTATAGTATAGACTATAAAATAGTCTATAGTATAGACTATAAAATAGTCTATAGTATAGACTATAAAATAGTCTATAGTATAGACTATAAAATAGTCTATAGTATAGACTATAAAATAGTCTATAGTATAGACTATAAAATAGTCTATAGTATAGACTATAAAATAGTCTATAGTATAGACTATAAAATAGTCTATAGTATAGACTATAAAATAGTCTATAGTATATATAAATTAGTCTATAGTATAGCCTATGATAGATCACTCAGTATTAAGAACATTAATCTGATATATGGTTAACTTTTTCTTTTTTAAATATTTAAAAATTCATTAATTAAACGTTAAGCACAACGAGGTAATTGCTACATTTTATTCAAAGGAAATTTGTTATACACAAAACTTTATAAACTGTAGAAGTTTAAGAAATTATAATATTTTGCCATTTCTTAGTTAAAATTAAGCCAAGACTTCTTTAGGATTGAAAGCGTTTATCCAAATCCATTTCTTTAATTAAAGTGTAAAGAGAAAAAGAAAATTTAGCTATCTGAAAAAAAAAGAATTAAAATAAAATTAAATAAGAAAAAATAATTAAATTTATTTATTGATAAAAATTACAGTTAAACTGGTATCCAATGTAATGGGAAATAATTTCAAAGCCGTTAGAGTTATGGGAGTTTGGGAACGCATTAAAAAGTAAATCATTAGTTTGCGAAAACTCTTATCTTTATCAATCCATTTGCAATGAAATATAGCCACTGATAATTCATTGCAATCATCTATTAAACAAGTAGCTTGATAGCAGCAGGGAGATATCTGGGCCAAAACAGCGAACACATAAGCTAACGAAGCAATTTTATAAGAGGTGTCAGCAAATATGAAAATATTTATCAAAGTGGTGCCCAAAATAACAGCCGTAATAGAGAATTGTACAAACATAGTAATAGAGATGACAGGACTTACTATATTAACCAGGCTATTGAAGGAAAAAGGATTTAATTTAATTTATCATATAAAGGGTATAAAGATAAGTATATTTACCTTAACAAAATCTGATGATCCTTAACACAATTCACCAATTCTTCAAAATGTTTTTTATCATTATTAGTATCGTATTTCTCTATACCCAATCTTCTTACTCTTTCCGTTAATATTTGCATATGACTGCGTATAATATAGACATAAATGACAGGATATACATCATCTGCAGCCTGATGAAAAATTGCCAAATTAAGCACTATATACTCAATGAATGCCTGAACAGCAAACTCCAGCCTTGAATTACGCCAATCAAGTATTGGTATATATAATGTATAAGGAGGTTTATTCACACTTACTGATGAAATCAAAGTTGCTGCCACATAAAAACAATAAGCTATAGTATAAAATTCTGCAAAAAAATTACCCATCTTAACACAATGACGTATTTTTTCATATTCATCTGGACGTTTGCAACGAGCATCTAAAATATCCATAACACTCATAGCTTCACGTAAACGTTTTATTAATAAAAATATAGTTAAAACTTTGGCAGGTATACCCCAGACATTAAAGGCTGCCTGAAGAGAAGTTAACAATTGTCCAGTGGTCATTGTTTTGTATTCGAAAACGTAACTTAATGTAAAGGATATAGGAAGAAGTACACAGATACAAAAATTCATTAACACTGAGTATAAGTTATAGAGAAATAACCATTTTTTTGGTTTTTCCAAGCCTAATAAAAGGTAAAGTTTAAAAAGATAAACCGTAGCTTCACGAGAAGCTTCAAAGTTTTTGATGCGACCCCAAATTTTATCCAACATGTTGTTAGTTTCAAAGTAACTATACTTTTGTCTTATTTTTTCTTCTTTTTTTATATATATGTATTTGGGTTCCTTCTTATACCCTTCACTTAAAATGAAAGGTATAATTAAGTTTGTCATTTAACACAAAAGGCTTTAAATTGTAATAAATATTCGTGATTGTTATGATTACAAATAACTTGTCTGACCGTCTGTATGTTGAGATGGATTTTTTGAATCCCATAGTCCAATAAACACATTTCTCTTTCAACACATATGTAGCATATAGTCTCGAAAATCTAGGCCATCTAGGGCATTTTGAAATTGTGAATTCAAAAAATAGTTTTACTTTATTTTGTGTAACAAATAAATAATTTTTCAACATTATTGAATTGATATGAGATAATTCGAATATGTAAAGGGTATACAAGTTTCGGCTTAGTAAAATATAACACTTCCACTTGTTATATTTCAAATAATAAATTACCTATATTTTCTTTCTTCCTAATAGCCAACATATTTCCTATATGCTAAATAAGTATAAAATATTTTAATAACTAAAAGCCTGTAATCATAAGCCATTACCCTTTTTGCCGCATTTAAATAACCAAAAATCAACTTTTATTAAAAATTCATCACTTACACTTATTTAACACAACTAAATATTATATTCATTTAAAAGTACTTCATAATTTAAATACCCATAAATATAATCTTAGTTAGTGTGGACTTGTGGGACTCCTACGTAGACCAGATATAAACTTAGTATCTTTTTTATTTAGAAGAAACGTAATGTTATGCAAAAGTGAAAAAAACTAAAAAATTAATATATGAATAGGAACAGTTATAATATTGGTGACTTCAGATAATTTATAATATTTATAGTCTATATTATGGCCTATTTTATAGTCTATTCTGTGGACTATTTTATAGTCTATGCTATAGACTATTTTATAGTCTATGCTATAGACTATTTTATAGTCTATTCTATAGACTATTTTATAGTCTATTCTATAGACTATTTTATAGTCTATTCTATGGACTATTTTATAGTCTGTTCTATGGACTATTTTATAGTCTATGCTATAGACTATTTTATAGTCTATGCTATATACTATTTTATAGTCTATGCTTAGACTATTTTGTAGTCTGTTCTATGGACTATTTTATAGTCTATGCTATAGACTATTTTATAGTCTCTACTATAGACTATTTTATAGTCTATGCTATAGACAATTTTATCGTCTATGCTATAGGCTATTTTATAGTCTCTTCTATATACTATTTTATAGTCTATGCTATAGACTATTTTATCGTCTATGCCAACGGTTCTCAAATGGGGGTCCGCGACCCATAAGGGGTCCGTAATGACATTCATGGGGGGTCACGAAGAGTTCCTGAAAAATATTCTTGAACACACAATTTTTTACTGTAAAGAAATTTGAAAGAAAATTTAAAAATGGAAATACACCTTTTTACAAAATATACCCAAATTAAAGAGAGAGTTAAGAAACTATTAATGAAGGAACCTTTGATGGAAAATATTATGCTTGATAAAGAAAACAATGATCAAACGAAGAAAGTAATGCTGTCAATGACCAGTATAAAGAACACTACGATATGGAAAACAATTAATATAAAAGATAAATATGTAGATCACTTAAATTTGATGAAACTATAGTTTTTTCACATAAAAATCTACTTTTATTTTGTATAAAATAAAATTGTGTGGAGTACACAAAACTTTTAAATATTTCATGGATAAGTTTCTCTGTTACATAAAGAAAATTTGCTTAAGCAAATTTATAATTTAAACAAGGAAAGTCCTTTCAATGTTAATATTAATAAAGTAACAGGTTCATTTCAAAAAGAGTTGAAATGTAACTCATGCGTTAAATTTAATTTTGAATCAACAGATTTAAAAGCATTTTAAATAGTTGAAATATAGCAAAGTTTATCCGCTTTTTTGCTCCGAAGCCCTAAAACTATTAAAAAATGTTTCTTCAACATACATTTTTATGTAAAAGTATCTTTTTTTACTCTTTTGTCCCTCAAAACAGAGATTAAATCTTTTGTGGACGCAGAGAATAATATAAGATTTATTATACGAAAAAGTGTCTTAACATTCAAGCAAAACAATGTCGCAATTATTATTTTTTAAAATTACTTTATTTATTATTCTGACTTTTAAATTAGTCAGAGTTGTAGTGGGTCGCGCTTCCATTGCAATGCCAAAAGGGGGTCGCGAAGCGAAGTCTTGTGAGAACCCCTGGTCTATGCTATAGACTATTTTATAGTCTATGCTATATACTATTTGATAATCTATATACAAAGAAAATATTAATTATCTCATAACTTCAGTCTTACAATTTTGAAAAAATAACTTCTATATGATTGAGATGAAAAAAGAAGAATATGACCAGGGGAAATAGTATCCGTCATACAAAGAAAATACTAATTATGAAAAGACCCAATGCAATGATCGAAATCGTCTCTTTAGATCAATTCTCTTTCCGAACGACTGTAAGAGTATGGGTTCCTCCTCCTATCCTGGAGGACAAAGCCATATTTACTCTCATTAAGCTTCAGAATAAGGGGAGGATTGGACGATCGAGAGAGGACGCTCGGCTTCGTTAAATATGATCTGAATCAGCTTCGGCCGATTCTTCCCGGAAGAAGCATCAATGATCCAAAGCGGCGTGAAAATGTTGCAGATTAATCTGCATCACTCCGAAGCAGAGACTGATGATTTGCTGCGTTTTATGGAGAAGGAAGTTATCCTTAATCCAACAACTCTGGTTGTAGTCGGTAAAGTTCGAGGCGTTCGGTCACTATGGAGAAACTAGAAGTTGTTTTTTGATCAGGAAAGATATTGCGCTTCTTCTCATATCGAATTACAGCACGAGTGATTAAACGGTAGCGCCGCGAGATCGACAAGGGTTACCGACTCAGGTAAAATTGATTCTCCTATCATACATGGATTCTCTTTACGATAGAACTTACATTGGATAGGGCAAACTCTTTTGGAAATCCTAAAGCCATTCAACCACCTGAAACGGAAAGGTAGGCCTGCACTACGTGAGTTTTTTTTTTTTTTTGACTAGCACACTTAGGGATGCTTATTATGCTTCATGTAGGGCTCTGCATGGTCCTAGGACACCTTGACAATCGTGGTGATGTCCAAGACTTAGGCAGCTAAGGAATGAATATGGGAAACTTTTCAATAGGGCGAAAAGGGTAAACGATTCAATGAATTGGGATAATAGTCGCAGTTTCAATAATGAACTCAGATAATACCTTGGTACTACTGATGAGTATTTACATTCCGGGTTGTAGGGACGATACAGACGAAGAGTCCGAATTTGGAGACCTCTCAACGTCACCAATCCATATTAGTGAATGTGTAACTTCCATAGTTGATAGTGGAAAGATAGCGTGGGTGGTATCATCTTTTGAAGTTACCGGGGCCAGATGGGAAATTCCCGTCGCTACTACAGAAATCTATATCGGTCATGCCATGGCTGATCCAGATATTTAAGAGTAGTCTTGAATTAGGATATATACTTAGGAAATAAATAACAGTAACGCAAAAGATTATAGGCCGATTAATCTGTCATTGTTTTTGTTGAAAACTCTCGAAAGACTAGATGATGTCAATGTCATCAACTCAAAATTGGTCTCACCGACCAACATGCCTACCTGAAGGGTAGGTCGGTGGAAAGGGCACTGCATGACGTAGTCGGTACGATTGAGGATATGCTCGACAGGAAAGAGTATGTGATGGTATCCTTGCTAGATATAAAAGGCGACTTCAATAATGTGTACATATCGTCGATTCTTGGGGCATTAGATGGTTGATCATTTTACTAGGGTTGATCTTTTACCAGGAAACATAAGGTTCCGGCTTTCAAGCTACCACGTCTTGATGGTATCACCCTGGAACTCTCGAGAGAAGCTAAGTATCTTGACATGATTCTGGACTCTAAGCTCTCATGAAAACGTAATGCTGGTAATCGTATGCAGAAGGCATTATGTGCTTTCTATATATGCAAGAAAACCTTCAGGAAAAGATGGGTTATGAAACCGTATATTATCTATTGGATATATACTGCAGTTATTAGGCCTACGGAGCTCTTGTATGGTAGAGGGCAGTAGAAGACAAACATCTCTACTCTGAATAAAGAGCAGAGATTGTCTTGTCTTTCAATCACTGGTGAGATGAGTTCCATTCCCCAGGCCATTTTGGACACTATGTTTGACATCCTTCCCCTTGATATTTTCATTAGAAATATCTCCGCCAAGTCTGCTCTACGACTCCTAGAGTCAGGCGAACTTAGGCACAACAGCGTTAGTCATGCCACTAATATTAAATGATATAGGAAGATCAATTCCTATACAGGGTACCAACTATTTGATATGAAGAACGAATTTTGATAGAACTTTTGACATTAGAATACCTACTCCAGCAGTTGGGCGACTTCAGACACAATCGCGTTGGTCATTGCACTATATTAAATGAAATAATCAGATCAACTCTTATACAGGGGACCAAATTTTGATAGAATTTTTGATAGTAGAATCCCATCTAGAGAAAAATAGATAGCAAATTCTGTTTTTAAGGAATATGCTATTTCAGTGTTCACTGATGGATCGAAGACGAATACTAGCTTTGGCTCGGGTATTTTTTCTATTGAAGCAAATTCCGGAATTTCAATTCTGCGCTTCGAATATTGATATATATGTGGTTCAGAGAAACAAGCCGGGGCAAAATTTTCGGCGGCGGCGGTGCAACACTTTTTAATCAGCGGCGGCGGCGCAAATTAAACTAATACGGCGGCGGATAAATTTTCGGCTGAGATATAGTAAATACTACATTGTAAGTAAAATTATAATCACATCCTCGAATAAGATAAAAAAATAAGTTTTTTTTTGTTGAATTTGAATAAAATTTTAAAAATTTCGGAGCTGATTTTGAAGTAGAAAATTACACGGCGGCGGCTCAAAACCGGCTTGGAGCCGATCGGCTTGTATCTCTGATGTGGTTTGGAATTCTCTTATTAAAAGATCGAGATGTGTTGAACACTGTATACCCTCTTAACTCAGTTGAGACATACCTTCGGATGAAGCAGGTATGGGTCCCATGCCATACAGGTATTCAGCGCAACGAAATGATCAATGAATGCGCAGTAAATACATCGTCCTTAGACGGGAAAATCGCCCCCTCCCCTTTGGTGTTGTATCCAATAATCTTGATGAATTGGCGATAAATGAAATGAAACTCAGGTAGGTAGAACTTGTAGACAATCAAAGACTTTCTGGCCACTCCGGTAACGAAGCAGAACTAGAGGATAAATATCTCTTGATAGCATATCAATAAGGCTTCTTGTTGATCGGTCGTATGTCGGAACATATGTATGTTTTACCCAGGAAATAGCTTTTTTAGAAGTTGTTGAAATGAGCAAGATGAAGAGCCCGTACGACACTTGTTATGAAAATGTCCAGCACAGAAAGGATGTAGTCTGAAATTCGTCGGTAGACAACTCTTTCATGATCTGGATTGTTTCAATGACATGCCACTGCCAAACCTATCAAGGTTTGTTAGGAGTAAGTGTTGGTTTTGTGATGGGCCAATGGAACGTTAGTTTGTAGGGAAGAGATTACCCATATAGGATATCACAATGGGCCTAAGGGCCTTCGTGTGCACTTGCAACAGCTTGCGACCCTTATAACCTTACCTAACCTTCGAATAGGGCGGATAGTTCCAGGGGAAGTAGTAGCCCCCTATTAAGTATATATTAATTATTGCAAAATAAGGGGTAGCGAAGCACGCCAGAAAAGCTAGAAGACTATAAATTACTCTATAGTATAGACTATAAAATAGTAGTCTATATAATTCATAAAAGGGGAATTTGTGGTACTTTTTCGTTCTACTAATGGTACTTTTTGAATTTTTTATATTATCTAAACTAGAAGCATGCAATTAAAAATATATGGTCGGCTCTATATGGATAAGAATTCCCTAGGAGGGACCTTTTGGTTCTTCTTTTAAAATAATTAGCCTAAAAATATGAAATTAATGATATAAGGTTTTAAAGAAGCTACCAAGTTTTTATCTGATCTATGTAGGAGTACTGCAGGACAACACTAAAGCAGTAACGGATTAAATGCTAAATGATTATATGTATTTGTGGGTGTTTAAGTTATGAATTGTTTTTAAATAAATGTAGTATTTAGTTGTGTTAAAATGGTAAGTGATGACTATAAAATAGTCTATAGTATACACTCTATAGTATATACTATTTTATAGTCTATAAGTATATTTAACTTTTCTTTAGGACATTTTATTGATATTTGAATATTTAAATTTGATTGAAAATTTAAAGAAAATTTATTAACGAGCTTAAAATCTTAAAGAAAACAATAGATATTTTAACTTTAGACCCCATAGTATTAAGAACATTTAGCTTTTCTTTCTTAAATAATTAAAAATTCATTAATTAAACATTTAACACAACAAAGTAAATACTACATTTTATTCAAAAGACATTTATAAAACACAAAACTTAATGAACTTGATAAGTTTAACCAGTTACAATATTTTACCATTTCTTAGTTCAAATTAAGCCAAGACTTCTTTAGGATTGAAAGCGTTTATCCAAATCCATTTCTTTAATTAAAGTGTAAAGAGAAAAAGAAAATTTAGCTATCTGAAAAAAATAATTAAAATAAAGTTATAAAAGAAAAAAATAATTAATGTTATATATCAAAAAAATTACAGTCAAACTGGTATCCAAAGTAATGGGAAATAATTTCAAAGCCGTTAGTGTAATGGGAGTTTGAGAACGCATTAAAAAGTAAATAATTAATTTGCGAAAACGTTTATCTTTATCAAACCATTTGCAATGAAATATAGCCACTGATAATTCATTGCAATCATCTATTAAACAAGTAGCTTGATAGCAGCAGGGAGATATTTGGGCCAAAACAGCAAACAGATAAGCTAATGAAGCTATTTTGGCAGTGCTATCAGCAAATATGAAAATATTTATTAAAGTGGTGCCCAAAATAAAAGCGGTAATAGAGAATTGAACAAACATAGTAATAGAGATGACAGGACTTATAATATTAACCAGGCTAAAAAAGAAAAAATAATTTAATTAAATTTACCTTATAAAGGATATAAAGATAACTATATTTACCTTAACAAAGTCTGATGATCTTTAACACAATTCACCAATTCTTCAAAATGTTTATCATCATTATTAGTATCGTATTTTTCTATGCCCAATCTCCTCACTCTTTCCGTTAATATTTGCATATGAGTACGTATGACATAAATATAAATAACAGGATATACATCATCTGCAGCTTGATGTAAAATTGCCAAATTAATTATTATGTATTCAATAAATGCCTGGGCAACAAACTCCAGTCTTGAATTACGCCAATCAAGTAAGGGTATATATAATGTATAAGGAGGTTTATCCACACTTACTGATGTAATCAAAGTTGCTAACACATAAGAACAATAAGCTATAGCATAAAATGCTGTAAAACGATTACCCATTTTAACACAATAACGTATTTTCTCATATTCATCTGGACGTTTGCAACGAGCATCTAAAATATCCATAACATTCATAGCTTCACGTAAACGTTTTATTAATATAAACATGGTTACAACTTTGGCAGGTATACCCCAAGCATTGATGGCTGCTTGTAGAGACGTCAACAATTGTCCAGTGGTCATTGCTTGATATTCAAAAACATAACTTAAACTGAAGGCTATAGGTAGAAATACACAGACACAAAGATTCATTAACACTGAGTATAAGTAATAGAGAAATAACCATTTTTTGGGTTTTTCCATGCCCAGAAAATGGTAAAGTTTAAAGAGATAGAATGTAGCTTCACGAGAAGCTTCAAAGTTTTTGATGCGACCCCAAATTTTATCCAACATGTTGTTAGTTTCAAAGTAACTATACTTTTGTCTTAAAATGCTTTTTTCTTTTTTGTTATATATATTTGGCTGCCTTTTTATACCCTTCATATAAAATGAAAGGTATAATTAAGTTTGTCATTTTATACAAAAGTCTTTAAATTGTAAAATATTCGTGATTGTTATGATTAAAAATAATTTTTGAGAATATATGTCTAGAGGTCTGTCCATCTGTATGTTGAAATGGATTTTTTGAAGCCCTTAATCCCATAAATACATATCTCTTGCATTACATATGTGACAAATAGTCTCGAAAATCTAGGTATTGATATTCAGTAAAGTCCGTTTAAGAATGGCGGAGTTATAATAAAATTATCTAGGACACCCTCCAAATTTTTTCCAATTTTTTCTTTTCCTAAATTTAATTAGTTTCTATTTCTCAAACAATAATATATAAATGTTTTTCTATTGGATAGTTATGAGATTGAATAGTCTAAAGGAAGTGTTCTGATTACAAACCGTTAAGCCTAAGTTCGTATCCCTGGGACTCCTTCTAAATTTCTGTTTTTTCTAAAAAAGTTTTTTAAATTTCCTTTATTAAAAAAATAAATAACTAAATAAGAATTTTTATGTACGTTTTAATGTGCTCTATCTATATAATTAATAGGCAAACACATTTCCTGTAATCCCTTTTACACTCACAATAAACAGCGACTTTTATAGAAAATATACCATTAAAAAGACATTTTCTCATAGATGTGCAGAATATAAATTTTACTAAAATCCGTTCAGTATTTAAGAAATTATAAGCAGTAAAAATTTTTACTTATACATATACCAAATACTCACATGTATATATTTGAATAAGCTTTTTTATTTCAATACTATAGGGGTAGCGAAGCACCCCAGGTGTACTCTCGTTTATATAAAAAATATTATTTAGATTCTATATAAGCAATAAGATTATAAGTATTTTTCAACATATCGATGTGCTTTACCGCTTGGGTTTGTGACTGAAAAGACTTTAGATGCTGAGTTCGATCCTTGTCCTATACTTGGAAAAATTATTTTGTTATTTATCTTCAAGCAAAAATTAAAATTTTGAAATGTCAGTTTAAGGAACTGTCAAAATATACCTTTAATTAATTAAAGGATGATTCTTTGAAATTTATTAAATAATAATAACATTTCTGTTCGCCAGGATTCGAATTCATACGAACACTTTAAAACTCCTAGATTTGAATTCTTACCAACTAGGCCGCAAGGCATTTTGAAATTGTGAATTCAAAAAAGTTTTACTTTAATTTACTTATGTAAAGAAAAAAATATTCTGCCTGTTTATGAAATTCTAATTGGATTGGTAACGAAATTCAAATCCCATTTCAATTTGAAATGGGTTTATGAAAACGTAACAAAAATAATTTGTTAAAGGATTGATATTTCCGCTCTTAATTACATTTTTATATTCTTAAATAAATAATGAACGGCTTTAATCGTTGTTATGAAATTCTCTTTATAAATTGCTGAGGAAAATATTTAAATTTTCAAATCCAATCGTTGGTTTTATTGAGAAATCAATCCGTGTTGGTTGGATTCTATTTTTCAACATTATTGAATTGATATTTGATAATTGGAATATGTATATATAGATACATATTTATAAAATATAGATTTTGTAAAGGGTATAAAAGATTCGGTTTAGCTGAAAATAACACTTTTATTTGTTATATTTTAAATTACCTATATTTTCTTTCTTCCAATGGCCAACATATTTCCTATATGCTAAATATGTATAAAATATTTTTATATAACTCAAAGCCTGTAATCATAAACCATCACCCTTTTTGTCGCAATCAAATAACCCAAAATCATCTTCTATTATAAACATTAAAAATTCATAACTTACACATTTAACACCACTAAATATTACATTTATTTAAAAGCAATTCATAATTTAAACACCCACAAATATAATCTTAGTTAGTGTGAACTTGTGGAACTCATACATAGACCAGATATAAATGTAGTAGCTTTTTTATTTAGAAGAAACAGAATGTTATACCAAAAGTAAAAAAACCCAAAAAAAAAAAAATATATATATATATATGAGTAGGAACAGTTATAATACTGGTGTCGTCAGAAAATGAATAACATACTAAGGACTATTTTCTAGTCTATACTATGGACTTTTTTATAGTCTATACTATAGACTATTTTATGGCCTATATTATAGACTATTTTCTAGTCTATACGAAGAACTATTTTATACTCTATACTATGGACTATTTTATAGTCTATACATTGCTCCTTTTTATAAACCATATCATATATATATTATAGACCATTTCATAGTCCATGTTATATTTTATTTCATAGTCCACTTTATATTATATTTTATAGTCTATATTATAGATTATTTTATAGTCTATAATATAGATTATTCTATAGTCTATATTATACACTATTTTTTAGTCTATACTATAGACTATTCGATAGAATACACTATAGACTATTTGAAAGGTTATAGTTTAGCCTTTTGATAGTTTATACCATAGACTATTTGATAGTATATTCTATAGACTACTTTATAGTCTATACTATAGACTATTTGATAGTCTATATTATAGACTATTTGATAGTCTATACTAAGGACTATATGAAAGTCTATACTATAGACTGTTTGATACTCTATAGTAAAGACTATTTTATAGTCTATACTATAGACTATTTTATAGTCTATTCTGTGTATTATGTTATAGTCAGTACTATGGACTATTTTATAGCCTATACTACGGACTATTTTATAGTCTATACTATAAATTATTTTATAGTCCATGCTATAGACTATTTTATAGTCTATACTATGGACTGTTTCATAGTCCATATTAAAGACTACTTCATTGTCCATATTCTTTTTCATAGTCCACATTATATTCTATCGACTATTTTATAGTCTATACTATAGGCTATTTGATAGTCTATACTATAGACTATTTGATAGTCTATACTATAGACTATTTGATAGTCTATACTATAGACTATTTGATAGTCTATACTATAGACTATTTGTTAGTCTATACTATAGACTATTTGATAGTCTATACTATAGACTATTTGATAGTCTATACTATAGACTATTTGATAGTCTATACTATAGACTATTTGATAGTCTATACTATAGACTATTTGATAGTCTATACTATAGACTATTTGATAGTCTATACTATAGACTATTTTATAGTCTATACTATAGACTATTTTATAATCTATACTATAGACTATTTTATAGTCTATACTATAGACTATTTTATAGTCTATACTATAGACTATTTTATAGTCTATACTATAGACTATTTTATAGTCTATACTATAGACTATTTTATAGTCTATACTATAGACTATTTTATAGTCTATACTATAGACTATTTTATAGTCTATACTATAGACTATTTTATAGTCTATACTATAGACTATTTTATAGTCTATACTATAGACTATTTTATAGTCTATACTATAGACTATTTTATAGTCTATACTATAGACTATTTTATAGTCTATACTATAGACTATTTTATAGTCTATACTATAGACTATTTTATAGTCTATACTATAGACTATTTTATAGTCTATACTATAGACTATTTTATAGTCTATACTATAGACTATTTTATAGTCTATACTATTTTAAAGTCTATACTATAGACTATTTTATAGTCTCTGCTATAGACTGTTTTATAGTTAATATTATATTTCGTAGTTAGTCTATATTATTGACTATTTTATAGTTTATATAATAGATTATATCATGGTCTACACTATAGAATATTTTATAGTCTATACTATAGACTATTTTATAGTCTATACTATAGACTATTTTATAGTCTATTCTATAGACTATTTTATAGTCTATTCTATAGACTATTTTATAGTCTATACTATAGGATATTTGATAGTCTATACTATAGGCTATTAGATAGTCTAGACTATATTCTTTTTGATAGTCTAAACTATATTCTTTTTGATAGTCTATACTATAGACTATAAAATAATCTATAGTCTATTCTATAGATTATTTTATAGTCTAAAATAATCTATAGTCTATTCTATAGATTATTTTATAGTCTATACTATAGACTATTTTAGAGTCTATACTATAGACTATTTTAGAGTCTATACTATAGACTATTTTAGAGTCTATACTATAAGCCATTTTATAGTGTATACTATAGACTATTTTATAGTCTATACTATAGACTATTTTTAAAAATGCAATTCCCGTATACATTGTCATGTCCGAAAAAGTAAAATGCTCTGCGTATCCAGTAAAGGGCTTTATAATACCTTAATAACCAACTACTGCGGCGTCGGCTTCAGGTCGCAGTATATTGTCTGCTAATAAAACTTTGACTAGTAGGGTATTTGCGCCAGGTTCTGCTAGTCGGTAAGCAACGAGTGCGCAACTTACCAAAATTACCAAGCCATTGTGCGTTGGTACATCGAACTTGGTACAGATTTGGTCTTCGAAATTAGGAATCAAAACACCAGCTTCTGGTGCTAAAAAAGAGGTTCAGACTCAGTATAATACCAAAATATACCAAACGTTGTACAAGGAGTCCATTCGAAGAATGATTCGACATTCTCTGGGGTATCCCTTTCGGTCCCCAACAATATACCCACCAGACATAAAAAACCCCTCAAAACAGGTCTTTGTAACTAGACGTTCCGCCTACAAAATAATTCATCGATTTGGTGAAAGACTTATAGACGAGCTCACGGAGCTAAAGAAAAGATCTCTCCAATGGGCAAAAACTGATGATGACGGAAATAAACGATCGTTATCGAACGTAGCGCCTAAATGGCAGTAATCTGAGGAGCACACTCTTCCTGGGAGCAAGCGTTTCTGAAATATGCCTCAACGACCACATGTCCGATCGTTCAAAGAGATGGTATAGGATCATCTCATTTGGTCGATCGTTGACCGCAATTCGTGTGATGGTACCATCTCCTCAAGCTACTGGAAGTTGGCTCTTATTGAAGCGTTCTATAAGTTTGTAAGGTAACATCCAGAACCACCGTACCAATGTGAAGATGTGGGCTGGTACCAGAGTCACATGAACCTCATAGCTTATGCAGATGAGCGTTCAACGCAGTCGCTCGTGGAAGTTTACGCGGACGCGCGTCTCGAAGCAATATGTACATCTCGCCAATGTACCAAAGAAACCTATATCTACTGCCAAGATTCATGCCGTTCCATTCCTACAGATTAGTAATTCCCAACTAAACACACTCCAATAACTACCGACCAGATGAGCTTGGACGATGAAACTGGTCACATTATTTGTCGGCGACTTCTTTGACAAGATGGAAGTTGCAGATGATGAGGACGTCCCTCTGGAATCGGACTACGATCCAAAAGATGCCAACATTACAGTCGTCCAAAGGGATGAGGTATAGTGAAAGTTACACAAATTAACCTTCACCATTCTAAAGAGGATTTTGCTGCCATCATCCTCCGCTTAGCCTCAGGCATGAGGATCTAATTTGCATTCAAGGGGCATAGTTGTAGACTGGGTTTGCGGGTTACACAAGGATGGCTATCGAATTCTGTACGCAGCTTTACCAAGTAATACCAGAGCATGCATTATGGTCAATAACAATCTCAAAGCATTTATCTTATATGATTTTAGCGATAAGGACACTTGCTCTATCGTCATTGAAAACAAAAAGCGAGTAGTATGGTTTATGAGTACTTGATCATGAAGATGATCCACCTAATTTTATGACTAAAAAGGCGATGTCCTTTGCAAATAAAAAGAACATACCCTGGAGAGAATTATTGACGCTTTTAACGGATCATCTCTCGATACAAACGATCTGTTCAACACCCATCATGCTTATATGAGGGGAAAATCCACAGAAACTGCGTTACTTACTCTTTTTAGAAACATTAAAAGATCACTTTATTATACATAATATGATCTTGTAGCCTTCCTGGATATAGAAGGTGTTTTCAACAACGTCAGGCCTGATTGTGTTCTTGATGATGATATGAGACATTTGAGGATTGACCCAAAAGTCGTATGGAAAAAACCTGCTGCAAAACTATTGAACATGCAGATGAGGTGGCGATAGTAGCTACTGGCAATAGTCCCAAAACTTCTCTCGGAAGTATTGGAATCCGTTGTAAGTCTACTAGTGAAATGAAGACAGGGCTGTGAAATGGGAGTCAACCCAACCAAAACGGAGCTGATACTCTTTACTAGGATATATAAAATCCCGAAATTGACTACTCCGAAGATTAATAGCGTACTACCACTATCACTATCTAATGAAACTATTTTGGATAGTAAACTAAATTGCAATCTGAATACCATTTCAAGAACTACAAAAATAGCCTAAATAGGGTCTGTAATCTGGTTATTTGCATATTGATTATGCAATTGTGTCATAAAACCCATTCTATTTAACCGAGCAACGGTTTGATGGCCAGCTTTGGAGAAAAGAAACCAGCAAACAAATTGATAACATGAAAACAGGTGCACTTAGAACTACCCCATCTAAAGCATTGTTCACTGTACTAAATTGGTTACCACCAGATATTGTAGTCAAGAAGACCGCTGCACATACGACAATAAGACTTTGTGCAACTATAGCATAGAAATGCCAAGGATATGGTCATTCTCGGTAACATATGTATATGCGGACTTCAAGATTGATTATTCAATACGAACTCCGTTGTTCGATTCTGGGTTTACAGTGCTCATACCGGAAAGAACATAAATACCGAGGAAGAAATTCAAATCTTCACGGATGGTTAAAAAAACAGAAGATAGGGTCGGAATTGGCATTTTTTCTGTACAACTGGACATAAGTCTGTCACACAGGCTACCCGATTATTGTATCATAATCCAAAAATGGCCATCAAAATTGCCGCACAATGCATAGTGGGGCAGAATCGAAGTTTTTTGGAAATAAATCTGTAACTTCTGATAGGCTAGTTGGATTTGCATGAAATTTGGTATAGGCGTAGCAGAGGAGTGTACAATATTATGTTTGGAAGGGGGACCGAACCGACCCCTCAGGGACGGAGCTAATGGAGCTCAAATTCGGGTACTTCTGACATAAAAAAATCGCTTGCCAAATTTTTGATTCTCGTCCGATTTCAAATATTTTTATACAATATTGTAGGCACTGATAAGAATTACAAAAGCGTGATTGCATGTCTTATTTATCTCTTATAGTTTTTGAGTTATTTGCGTTTGAATTTTTAAGTAACTCAATTTTGCATGTTCTTGGTCTAGTTTTTTTTCATATATATTCTACTATTTCCGACCGATTTTATTTGTTTTTTCTTTAGCTAATTAAAGAACAAAATTATCTATAGAATAAACAAAATTTTAAGTCTATATCTTTACCGAGTTCAAAAATAAACGATTTTGAATTTGAAAATTGCAAAAACAACGACTTTTTGTGTGTTTTTTTGGCCGAAAAAGTATCTACACTCTTTTTTCTCTAAAATAAAATTTTCTTTAATAGCTTATAACAATTTTATACTTTTCTGAAATAAAAAGTAAGCCCATTAACTTAAGTGGTCAAGGTACACATCTTCCCAAATTTGACCCATTTTATATGAATGTTTTTGACTTTAGTCTATATTTTCTCAAATCCCAAAGCACGAATCGGCAAACAGAATACAGTTTAAGAATCTATAATATGTTGTTAAAAGTTTTCAATCAAAATCTATGGGACTTCGGAAAAATTTGGATTTTATAGCCGAAAATGTGAAAAAAAACATTTTTGGGATTTTCGGCATTTTTTTTTTTTGGGAATTGTGGGATTCCTTTTACAAATTACTTTAAAGTTTTTTTCACTTTTTTATTTTATACGATAAAGTCTACATCCACCAAAAAATTTCGTTAAGATATCTTTAATAACAAAGATTTTATTACAGATAAAATATTTATAGTTTCTCAAAAAAACAATTTTTTACAAAAATATTATTTTAATTGCAAAAATCAGAAAAAGTATAAACTCGATTTTTTTCATCTAAACTACGTTGCTTAGCTGACACAATTCTTCGTTGTATAGAAAAAGATTGAAATCAATATCTTTTACAGAACCGAAACTATGCCACTTTAAAGTTTATTAAATCACGGAAAATTTCATTTTTTGTGTATTTTTGCACAAACACACATTCGAACATTGGCTACGGGAACAAATTATTTATGTTGTTATGGCTTTTTTACATCCACAATAGTAAAATGTTTTTGGATTTTTCCGTGACTTAGAAAACTTTAAAGTGGCATAGATTACGGTAAAACAGCTCACTTTGGACGCCCAGTGAGCTTAGCCTAAAGCGTTTGCCAATATAAACTAAACTAGAAGCATGAAATTAAAGAGACATGGTCTTATGTGGATAACAATTTGCAATTAGGGACTTTTTGGTAATTTTTTTTGTTCTTCTAAAGGCTTTTTTTATAAAAATGAAACTAGAAATATGGAACTAATGTATGTATGAAAATCTACCAGCCTTCTTCACTACTAAACAATAATAATAAAAATAATTTGATAGTTTTTGAATGCTGGTACTTTATTAGTATCCTACGAATCTTTTGAACCAAAAAACATAAAAACAAATTACATTATATTTTTTTCTTAATAAAAAAAAAAGCTAACAAGTTTATATCTGGCCTATGTAGGAGTACAGCAGGACCACACTAACGCAGTATCGGGTTAAATGCTAAATGATTATATTTGTGGGTGTTTAAATTATGAATTGCTTTTAAATAAATTTAGTATTAAGTTGTGTTAAATAGGTAAATGATGACTGTAAAATAGTCTATAATATAAACTACAAAATAGTCTATAGTATAGACTGTAAACTAGTCTATATAAATTTGTATATAGAAAATTTATTAACATGTTACAAAATCTTTAAGAATATAATAGATTTTTTAACTTTTATGTAGGAAAGACTTTGTTGTGAACCACAACACTTAGCTGATAAGGAGTGAGATCGAAAAAATCTTTACACACATTTTGCCTCATAACTTTTTTCGGAATCAATATTCAAAATTTTTTTTGATCTAGTTATCATGGAAAAATACTTCAGTTATTATTTTTAATAACAACCATGTTAATTTGTCCTTATTTTCATCAAAATAAGTGACGAAAAAGATTTACGTCCTACAAGTTATTAAAAAATTTCAAAAAATCCAAATAGGTCTTACAAATAATTGGCCACAGAATTAAATGTCGTCCATAAAACCGTTTCTAATGTTATTAAACAGTATCAGGAGAATTTGACTATTGATGTGAAACCTAGACCACATGATATTGGGAAGGCCAGAATATTGAAGGCATATTGAAAGGAACTCCAAACACATCTGGTAGAAAATCAGCTCAGTTTTCTCAGTGCTTCGAATTTAAAGTGCGAAAATTTAAAGCTAATGGGAAAGTTGATAACATATAAAGTTCAAAAAATTCCAAACTGGAATTCTGCAAAAAAAATTGCAAGCCAAAAATAGGACTCGGAATTTAAAACCAAATTTCATACAAAACTACTCGAGCTGTATAATTGACAAAGAAACGTAGGTGCAGGCAAAATCTTCGCAGCTTGTGTCTCAAAAATTTTTATTGCTAATGCTCGAAGCAATGTTGGAGATAAGTTTAAGACCCAAAAGCAGCAAAAATTTTTTACAAAATTCATGGTATGACAAGCTTTTTGCAGTTGCGACAAAACAGGAAAATCATTTGATACATTCGGATCTATAAATACCAAAATATACATCAAGGAATGTTTGCAAAAAAGACTTCTTCTTTTCTTAAGAAAGCACAACGTGTCCACATATTTTTGGACCCATTTGGTATCATGTCACTACGGTAAGAAAGCTCTGGAGTGGTACCAAATCAATAACATAGTTTTAGTACCAAGATAGGTCAATTTTTAAAATTGTCCATAGCTTATACCAGTGGAGAGATATTGAGCTCTTGTGAAAAGTGAATTCAAAAGCACAAAAAAGATGTCCCAAAATACCGAAGATTTTAACAGAAGATGTGCACACTGTTCCAAAAAAGTGACTGAAGCAACTATCAAATCTCTAAAGAAAGGGTTTTCAAAAATGGTCCACAATTTTATAATTAGTGGTTAGAACCATAAAAATTATATATTTCTATGATCTGTGCTAAATTATCAAATGATTAAAAAATAATGAAAACTCTAAGATCAACCGTTTCCAAGTTATTGAATATTATGTATGTTAAGAATTTTTCGATCTCACTCCTTAGGTGCTAAACTTTTTTATATTTTTTTAAATAATAAAAAATTCATTAATTAAACATTTAACACAACGAAGTAAATACTACATTTTATTCAAAAGAAATTTTTAATACACAAAACTTTATGAACTTGATATGTTTAAGCAGCTACAATATTTTAAAATTAAGCCAGACTTCTTTAGGATTTAAAGCGTTTATCCAAATCCATTTCTTTAATTAAAGTGTAAAGAGAAAAAGAAAATTTTGCTATCTGAAAAAAAGAATTAAAATAAAGTTAATAAGAAAAGTAATAGTTAATATTATTTATTAATAAAATTACAGTCAAACTGGTATCCAAAGTAATGGGAAATAATTTCAAAGCCGTTAGTGTAATGGGAGTTTGAGAACGCATTAAAAAGTAAATAATTAATTTGCGAAAACGTTTATCTTTATCAAACCATTTGCAATGAAATATAGCCACTGATAATTCATGGCAATCATCTATTAAACAAGTAGCCTGATAGCAGCAGGGAGATATCTGGGCCAAAACAGCAAATGGATAAGCTAATGAAGCAATTTTGCCAGAGGTGTCAGCAAATATAAAAATATTTATTAAAGTGGTGCCCAAAATAAAAGCGGTAATAGAGAATTGAACAAACATAGTAATAGAGATGACAGGACTTATAATATTAACCAGGCTAAAAAAGGAAAAAGGATTTAATTTAATTTACCTTATAAAGGATATAAAGATAGCTATATTTACCTTAACAAAGTCTGATGATCTTTAACACAATTCACCAATTCTTCAAAATGTTTATCATCATTATTAGTAGCGTATTTCTCTATACCCAATCTTCTTACTCTTTCCGTTAATATTTGCATATGAGTACGTATGACATAAATATAAATGACAGGATATACATCATCTGCAGCCTGATGTAAAATTGCCAAATTAGTCAATATATACTCAATAAATGCCTGGACAACAAACTCCAGTCTTGAATTACGCCAATCAATTATGGGTATATATAATGTATAAGGAGGTTTATTCACACTTACTGATGAAATCAAAGTTGCTAACACATATGAACAATAAGCTATAGCATAAAATGCTGTGAAACGATTACCCATTTTAACACAATGACGTATTTTTTCATATTCATCTGGAAGTTTGCAACGAGCATCTAAAATATCCATAACACTCATAGCTTCACGTAAACGTTTTATTAATAAAAACATAGTTAAAACTTTGGCGGGTATACCCCAAGCATTGATGGCTGCTTGTAGAGAAGTTAACAATTGTCCAGTGGTCATTGATTGGTATTCAAAAATATAACTTAAAGTGAAGGCTATAGGTAGAAATACACAGGCACAAAGATTCATTAACACTGAGTATAAGTAATAGAGAAATAACCACTTTTTGGGTTTTTCCAAGCCCAAAAAAAGATAAAGTTTAAAGAGATAAGCCGTAGATTCACGAGTAGCTTTAAAGTTGTTGATGCGACCCCAAATTTTATCCAACATGTTGTTAATATCAAAGTAACTATACTTATGTATCAAATGGCTTTTTTTCTTTTTTGTTATATATATTTGGTTGCCTTTTTATACCCTTCATATAAAATGAAAGGTATATTTAAGTTTGTTATTTTATAAAAAAGTCTTCAAATTGAAAAATATTTGTAATTGTTAGGATTAAAAATAACTTTTGATAATATAATTTTAGATGTCTGTCCATCTGTATGTAGAAATGGATTCTTTAAAGCCCATGGTCCCATAAATACTTTACTCTTTCATTACTTATGTGGCAAATAGTATCAAAAATCTAGGCCACAGGGCATTTTGAAATCGTGAATTCAAAAAATAGTTTTACTTTATTTTGTGTAAAAAATAAATAATTTGTCTACAATATAAAATTGATATAAGATAATTCGATTATATATAGAGAGATTTATGAAATATAGATTTTGTTAAGGGTATAAAAGATTCGACTTAGCCGAATATAACACTTGCACTTGTTATATTTCAAATATTAAACTACCTATACTTTCTTTCTCCCTAATAGCCAATTTATTTCCTATATGCTAAATATGTATAAAATATTTTTATATAACTCAAAGCCTGTAATCATAAACCATCACTCTTTTTAGCGCAAATAAATAACCCAAAATCTTCTTCTATTATAAACATTAAAAATTCACCACTTACCCATTTAACACCACTAAATATTACATTTATTTAAAAGTAATTCATAATTTAAATACCCAAAAATATAATCAAATTTAACCCGCTACTGCGTTAGTGTAGACTTTTACATAGACCAGATATAAACTTTTTTAATGAATAATCAAGTCACTGATAACCTTTTTAAAGAATAATAAAGTTATCGAATACTTTTCTATAAAATAATCAGGTCATCGATAATTTTTCTATGAAATAATCAAGTTATCGATAACTTTTCTCAACAATAATAAAGTTATCAATAACTTTTCTATGAAATAATTAAGTTATCAAGTTCTAAAAAAGACCTGGTAGTTAGTAAAAAAACCTAGTGATAACTTTAAACAATTAAAGCCAGGAAGCTTTTGAGATTTAAGTTCTCTGTTCAGAAGCGAAATAAAAATATCATTCTGACAAATAAAAACTCAATATTTTTCCAATTAACTGAACTAAAAACTACATTTATTTAAACAAATATTTTGCACACAATACACTTTAAATCAAACAAAAAAAAAAAAAAAAAAAAAAAAAACTTTTTTACCATTCCTCTCTTAAATTATTGTTAGTCCCTTCTAATGCTTCAAATTCTGACCAAAATCCATTTTCTTGATGAGAGTATAAAGAGAAAAAGAAAATCTTGCAATCTATAAAAGAAAAATAAATTAAATTATTTTCAAATCTTTACCCTACAAACCTACCGATAAACTGGTATTCAAAGTTATAGGAAACAGTTTCAAAGCTTTTAAAGCTACTGGTAGCTGAGAACGCATCATAAAGAATATCATCATTTTACGAAAACGTATATCCTTATCAAACCATTCACAATGAAATATAGCCAAAGATAATTGTTCGCTATCAGCCATTAGACAAGTAGCTTGATAGCAACAGGGAGATGTTTGTACCAAAACTGCCAAGAAATAAACTACAGAAGCAATCTGGGTAGAGGTATCGGCAAATATGAAAATGTTAATTAAAGTGGTGCCCAGGATAGCGGCCGTAATGGTGAATTGAACAAAGATAGTTATCGAGATGACAGGGCTGATGATATCAAGTAAACTGGGGAGAAAACAAAGTTTTAGTGTGAAAAAAATTTAAGAATTTTCAATAAAAACTTAATTATTTTAAGGAAAGACATCGATAATATAAATTTTGTTACAAAAATATTCTTAAATTGAATTTTCTTAAAAAAATTTATCGATAACTTAACTTTATTTAAAAAAAGTTATCGATAACTTGATTTTCTATAGATAACTTGACTTTCCTTTAGAAAAGTTAAGGATAAGTTGACTTTTCCTTAGAAAAAATATCGATAAGTTGACTTTTCTATAGAAAACTTATCCATAATTAGACTTTTCTTTAGAAAAGTTATCGATAACTTGATTTTTCTATAGAAAAGTTATCGATGACTTGACTTTTCTTTAGAAAAGTTATCGATAAGTTGACTTTTCCTTAGAAAAAATATCGATAAGTTGACTTTTCTATAGAAAACTTATCCATAATTTGACTTTTCTTCAGAAAAGTTATCGATAACTTAACTTTATTTAAAAAAAGTTATCGATAACTTGATTTTCTATAGATAACTTGACTTTCCTTTAGAAAAGTTAAGGATAAGTTGACTTTTCCTTAGAAAAAATATCGATAAGTTGACTTTTCTATAGAAAACTTATCCATAATTTGACTTTTCTTTAGAAAAGATATCGATAATTTGATTTTTCTATAGAAAAGTTATCGATGACTTGACTTTTCTTTAGAAAAGTTCTCGATAAGTTGACTTTTCCTTAGAAAAAATATCGATAAGTTGACTTTTCTATAAAAAACTTATCCATAATTTGACTTTTCTTTAGAGAAGATATCGATAATTTGATTTTTCTATAGAAAAGTTATCGATGACTTGACTTTTCTTTAGAAAAGTTCTCGATAAGTTGACTTTTCCTTAGAAAAAATATCGATAAGTTGACTTTTCTATAGAAAACTTATCCATAATTTGACTTTTCTTTAGAAAAGTTATCGATAAGTTTTCTATAGAAAAGTTATCGATGACTTGACTTTTCTTTAGAAAAGTTATCGATAAGTTGACTTTTCCTTAGAAAAAATATCGATAAGTTGACTTTTCTATAGAAAACTTATCCATAATTTGACTTTTCTTTAGAAAAGTTATCGATAACTTGATTTTTCTATAGAAAAGTTATCGATGACTTGACTTTTCTTTAGAAAAGTTCTCGATAAGTTGACTTTTCCTTAGAAAAAATATCGATAAGTTGACTTTTCTATAGAAAACTTATCCATAATTTGACTTTTCTTTAGAAAAGATATCGATAATTTGATTTTTCTATAGAAAAGTTATCGATGACTTGACTTTTCTTTAGAAAAGTTATCGATAAGTTGACTTTTCCTTAGAAAAAATATCGATAAGTTGACTTTTCTATAGAAAACTTATCCATAATTTGACTTTTCTTCAGAAAAGTTATCGATAATTTGATTTTTCTATAGAAAAGTTATCGATGACTTGACTTTTCTTTAGAAAAGTTCTCGATAAGTTGACTTTTCCTTAGAAAAAATATCGATAAGTTGACTTTTCTATAAAAAACTTATCCATAATTTGACTTTTCTTCAGAAAAGTTATCGATAACTTGATTTTTCTATAGAAAAGTTATCGATAAGTTGACTTTTCCTTAGAAAAAATATCGATATTTGATTTTTGACTTTTCTATAGAACAATTATCTATATCAAGATTTTTTTATAGAAAAGTTATCAATATCAAGACTTTTCTATAGAAAAGTTATCGATATCAACTTTTCTCTGGAAAATTTATCGATATCAACTTTTTTATAAAAAAGTTATCGATATCATGACTTTTCTATAGAACAATTATCTATATCAAGATTTTTTTATAGAAAAGTTATCGATATTAAGACTTTTCTATAGACAAGTTATCGATTGCAATACTTTTTTATAGAAAAGTTATCAATATCAAGACTTTTCTATAGAAAAGTTATCGATAGCAAGACTTTTCTTTAGAAAACTTATCGACATAAAGACTTTTCTATAGAAATGTTATCGATATCAAGACTTTTCTATAGAAAAGTTATCGATATCAATACTTTTCTATAGAAAAGTTATCGATATCAAGACTTTTTTATAGAAAAAATATCGATATCAAGACTTTTCTATAGAAAAGATATCGATATTAAGACTTTCTATAGACAAGTTATCGATTGCAATACTTTTCTATAGAAAATTTATCGATAGCAAGGCTTTTCTATAGAAAAGTTATCGATATCAAAACTTTTCTAAAGAAAAGATATCGATAGCAAGACTTCTCTTTAGAAAACTTATCGATATTAAGGCTTTTCTATAGAAAGGTTATCGATATAAAGACTTTTCTATAGAAAAGTTATCGATAACAAGACTTTTCTCTAAAAAAGTAATCAATAACGTGACTATTACAGAATTTTTTTTTTATTGAAGTTATCATTTTTTATAGAGCAAAGTTGTCGATTGCTGAACTGTCTATAGCAATGTTATCGGAATTTTGAGTTCTATAGAAAATTAATATTTCTACATAATAATCAATTTATTAAACTTATCGATAACTCCTCTACAGAAAATTAATGTCTGAATAATCGTATGTTTACCTTAACAAATCCTGATGGTCTTTAATACACATCACCAACTGTTCGTAATCTTCCTCATTACCATTCTCCTCAACCGTTCCCAATCTCTTTACCCTTGCCACCAAGATTTGCATATGTGTACGTATAATATAGATATAAATGACACCATAAACATCATCTGCAGCCTGATGTAAACATATCAAATTCATCATCATATATTCCAAAAACGATTGTAAAGCAAACTCTAGTCCTGAGCGACGCCAATCCAAAACAGGCATAAATAAAGAATATGGTGGTTGTCCCATACTAACCGAAGTAATCATGGTAATCAGCGCGTACAAACCATAAAAGCTCATATAAAATATCATCAAACGATTACCAATCATGGCACAATAACGAATTTTCTCATACTCATCCAGACGCTGGCAACGATTATCTAAAATATCCATTATATCCAGAGACTGTTGTAAACGTTTCAATAACACAATCATGGTTAATACTTTGGCTGGTAAACCCCAAACATTAATGGCCACTTGAAGAGAAGTTAACAATTGTACAGTGGACATTTTATGATATTCGAAGAAATAACTTAAAGTAAAAGATATGGGAAAAATTAAAGAAACACAAATATTATTTAGAACTGAATAAAAGTAATAAAGAAATATCCACTTCTTAGGCTTCTGTAAACCCATATAAAAGAAAATTTTAAAGAGATAAGCAGTAGCTTCACGAGTAGCTTCCAAATTATTGCCGCGTCCCCAAAATCTATCGAACATGTTGTTAGATTTAATACGATTTTCTAAATGTTTAAGCAAATTGTGTCTTTTATTATAAAATATTACGTTTGGATAAAAGGGGCGTGGTTTCAGCAAAGTTTTATTAATAGGGGGTTTAATAACTTAAATGGCCTATAATTATAATTGGCTAAATAAATAAATACACAAATGGGCAAATATTTGTTAAAAAAGCATTTGAGTTAGGAAAACGTTTTCATATGCTTCTTAAATACTTACCTAGAAGTCCCTTTTTTAAACTTTTAATTACAAAAATTTTACTTTTATTTTTTAGTTTTTTGTATAAAAAATAACTTTTTTATTTGTTTTTTATATAATGTTTTCTTTTTATAAATTTTGAGTAACTTAATACATAACTTTGTTTTTACTTAATATTAAATTTACGAAATTTGTACATTTGTAAAACAATTAAAAATAAAAATTCAGAAATTTATAAATTGTTACAAGTTTTTAATAAAACAAAACAAAAATTAAAAAATTATTTAAATAAAACAATGAATAATATATGAGAGTTTAAAATAATATTAGCAATTTAATATAAAGGACTAGATTAGAAAGTTTATATTGATTAAAACAATTACAAAACATTTACATGAAAAGTATTTAATATACAAATATTTAAATAATAAAGAATTTCTTTAATATTAATACTTTTACAAAAAAATCCTTTTTTTGGTTTTAAAATTTCATTAAAAAAACAACTTAGCAGGGCAAATTATAAAAATTATTTTAATAAATAATAGATCTCAAGAACAGTTTTGGCAATGAATCGGAAATTTGAAATTGATTTGAATTTTTCTAAAGAAATCTGCAAACATTAAAAATTTCTCTATAGAAAAGTTAAAATATAAAAAATTTCATTAGAAAAATTAAATTTTCAAAAACATTTTTGTAGAAATGTTAAAATGTCGATAACTTTTCCACAAGAAGACACAAAATCTACAAACTTTTCATTAGATAAAACACGATATCAATAACTTGTTTATAGAAAAATCACAATATCGTTAACTTTTATATAGAACAGTTACAATATCGATAACAAAAGATAAATTATAATAACGATAACTATTTTAGAGAAACAATAACCAATAACTCAAGATCGATAACTTTTTATGGAACAATGAAGTTATCTACAACTTTTTTATGGAAAAATCAAGTTATCGATAGCTTTTCTACAGAAAACTGTCAATATCGATAACTTGTCTATAGAAAGTTCTTTATATCGACAACTTTTCTATAGTAAAATCATGATATCGATAAGTTTTCTATAGAAAGGTCATTATAAGTCAAAAAATCGATAAATGTTCAACAGAAAAGTCACAATATTGAACCTTCCTATAAAAAAATTTTAATAAAATTTTTTTTTATATAGAAAAGTCTCCATATCGATAATTTTTCTCTAAGAAGTCACAACATCAAAAGCATTTTTTCCAAAGTCAAACTAACTATTACTTTTTTTTTGATAGTAATAGTCATAATGATGACTTTTCTGTGAAAAAGTTCAGATAAAGTCGTTATTGATAACTTTTCTATAAAAAAAGTCGATAATTTTTCCTTAGAAAAGTAAAGTTATCGCTAACTTTTCTATGGAAAAGTCAAAATATAGATAAATTTTCAATAAAAATCACAATTTTAAACTTTTCTATACAAATTGTTCATATCAATTCCTTTTATATAGAAAAGTCTCAATATCGACACATTTTCTATGAAAAAGTCGCAACATCGAAAACATTTTTTTCTAAAGTCAAAAGTCATTATAATGACTTTTCTCAAGATGTCAATGTATCGATCTTTCTATATTAAAGTAATTTTTCTATAGAAAAGTCATGATATCGATAACTTTTCTATATATAAGTCATCATAACTTTTCTATATATAAGTCAAGATATCGGTAACTTTTCTATAGAAAAGTCATGATATCGATAACTTTTCTATAGAAAAGTCTTGATATTGACAACTTTTCTATAGAAAAGTCATGATATCGGTAACATTTTTATAGAAGTAATGATATCGATAACTTTTTTACAGAAAAGTCATGATATCGATAACTTTTCTATGGAAAAGTCATGATATCGATAACTTTTCTACGGAAAAGTCATGATATCGATAACTTTTCTATAGAAAAGTCATGATATTGATAACTTGTCTATAGAAAAGTCACGATATCGATAACTATTTTACAGAAAAGTCATGATATTGGTAACATTTTTATAGAAGTAAAGATATCGATAACTTTTTTACAGAAAAGTCATGATATCGATAACTATTTTATAGAAAGTCATGATATTGATAACTTTTCTATAGAAAAGTCATGATATCGATAACTTTTCTATAGAAAAGTCATGATATCGATAACTTTTCTATAGAAAAGTCATGATATTGATAACTTTTCTATAGAAGTCATGATATCGATAACTTTTTTATAGAAAAGTCATGATATCGATAACTTTTCCATAGAAAACTCATGATATTGATAACTTTTCTATAGAAAAATAAAGTTATCGATAACTTTTCTATAGAAAAGTCATGATATCGATAACTTTTCTATAGAAAAGTCATGATATCGATAACATTTCTATAGAAAAGTCATGATATCGATAACATTTTTATAGATGTCATGATATCGATAACTTTTCTATAGAAAAGTCATGATATCGATAATTTTTCTATAGAAAAGTCATGTTATCGATAACTTTTCTATAGAAAAGTCATGATATCGATAACATTTTTATAGATAACTTTTCTGTAGAAAAGTCATGATACCGATAACTTTTCTATAGAAGTCTTGATATCAATAATTTTTCTGTAGAAAAGTCTTGATATCGATAACTTTTCTTTAGAAAAGTTACGATATCGATAACTTTTCTATAGAAAAGTTATCGATATCGTTCTTTTCTATAAAAAAGTCATTATCGTTAACTTTTCTATAGAAAAGTAAAGTTATCGTTAACTTTTCTATAAAAAGTCAAGTTATCGATAAATATTCAATAGAAAAGTCAAGTTATCGATATTTTTCTATAGAAAATTCATGGTTGTGATTACTTTTCTTTAAAAAAGTTAAGTTATCGATAAGTTTTCTTTGAAAAATATATGTTATCGATAGCTTTTCTGTAGAAAAATTAAGTTGTCGATAACTTTTCTCTAGAAAAGTAAAGATATCAATATATTAAGAACAAAAAGTTATTGATAAGTTTTCTATTAAAAAATTCAGTTATCGAAAACTGTTCTAAAGGAAAGTCAAGTTTTCAACTTTGTTTTAGAAATTCAAATTATCGTTAATTTTTCCTTACAAATTAATGTTATCGTTATCTTTCCTTTAGAAAATTTAAATTATCTATAGCTTTTCTTAATAAATTTAAAGCCCTCGTTAATTCCCTTAAAAAATTTTGTCTTGCTTTGATTTAAAAACAATTAAGTTATCGATACTTATTCTTTAGAAAATAAAAGTCATCGTTAATTTTTCTTTAGAAAATTTAAATTATTGACAAGTTTTCCTTAGGAAAAGTTAAGTTATCGATATTTTTTTACAATCTTTAAATTTTTTCATATGCATATGAAATTTAATAATTTAAGTTGTTAAATTGTCTTTTAAGAATTTCCCAAAACCTTTCTTGTTTATTTATTTTTTTTATTTTCTTATTTTTTTTTTCTTTAGTATTATTTTGTTTTTGGTTTTCTTCAAATTAACTATTTTATTTATTTATTGTTTATTTTTCTTTCAACATTTTTTTTTTTCTTCTTTATATTATTTCAATTTAATTTAACTATAAATTTATCTTTTTCTGTGATTATAGGTTTCTTTTTATTAAATATTGGTCTATAAAATTGTTTTATTTAAAGGGACAGGGATTATAGGATTTATTATTGCTGGTTAATATTATTATTTTTTTTTTCGCTTTTTTTTAGGTTTGTTTGTTTTATTTTTTTTTTTTTTTTAACACATATAAATAATTAATATTTGTTTTATAATATAGTTTCATAGTAGTTTATGTTTTGCAAAAAATTAGTTTGATTTCTGTTTTTCATTTACTTTTTAATAACAATTTGGCTAAACAAGAAAATTATTTTGTGTTTTTTGTTTAAATTAAATTAAAATTTTATAAATATAAATTTGTTTTTTAAAAATTATGGAACAAGCTTAAGCTAAATTAAGTTTTATATAAGTATTATATAAATATATTTTATTAAATAACAAATTAAACAAAAAATGTAAAAAATAATTGTAAATTAAAAAAAAAAAAAAAAAAGCTTAATATTTTGTTTTGATTTAAATTTATATTTGGTTAATGGAAAAATGTTTTTAATATATATTTTAGGGGATTTAAATAATAGTTTTAAGAGGAAGTTTAATAAATTTTGAAATATTTGTATGAATATTATACAAAATTAATTATTAAACTTTAAGGAATAATAGAAACTATGACTTTTAAGAATTGCATTGTTAAGAGTTGTTTTAACAAAAAATAAAGCTTTTGAAGTTGTTTTAAATAGAAGTTTGTTTATTTTAAGTTTCTTTTCTAGCTTTTTTATTTGAAATTTGTTTTATAAATAAAACTATTACCTATCCCCTTATCTGCCTTAATTTTTTTTATGTATTTTGTTTTATAATATTTTATTTTGTATTTAATATAATTTGTTATTTTAATGAAGCTTTTTGTTTGCTTTAATTAAATATTTTTTTATAGACAAATTTACCATTGATTACATACATTTTATTTTGTCTTTATATAATATAAATAGTATTTTATTATTAATGTTTTACTTAGATTTTATATTTGGTGTTAATGCTGTTTATTTAAAAACAAAAACTTTAAATAAAATTTTAAAATGAATACATGATTTTGAAAATATTTTAAATGATTTTTCTTTTTAATTTCTTTGTAGTCAAATGTCAGCCTTAAATTTTTGTTTAATGATAGAAAAATATAAAAAAATAAATGAAACTACTATCATGTCCTTGAATTCTTTATAAGAAAGATATCAATAACTTAAATTCTCTAAAGAAAAGTTAACTACAACTTTAGTGTTTTAAAGAATATAATAAAAATAATTTAACTTTATCAAAGAAATAATAAAAATAATTTAAATTTTTCAAAGAAAAATTACAAATTATTTAATTTCTTTAAAGAAAAGTTATCAATAATTAAATTCCTTATAAGAAAAGTTATCAATAATTTAATTTCTTGAAACAAAAGTTATAGATAACTTAATTATTTAAAGAAAATTTATTAATAATTTGGTTTTTTATAAAATTATATTTATCTTTTCTTTAGAATATTTAAATTATTCTTAATTTTTATGCAGTGTTTCAGATATAATTTTAGCTTAAATAAATTTTTGTTATAAAATATCTATAATAATTTCTTTTTAATTTAATTTGATTTTCTTTATAAATTTTAAACCAATTAATTTCTTTATAAATTTTTTATTTTTTTTATGATTTTTTTCTGTATGAATATTTAGAAAATTTTATTTTTATTTCTTTTGTTTTTGTTTTTTTTTTTTTTATATTAATTTACTTCATTAGGATTTTTATTTTCATTTTAATGCTTCTTCTTAATACAAATTTTTATTTTTAATTTAATTGTTTATTTTTTTCTTTTATTTTTATTAATACTTAATTTTTATTTAAAGAAAAAAATTATAAATTTATATGTGTATTTAATGAGTGTGTATTTCTTTAAGGCAATTTTTACATGTACGCAAATTTTATATTGAAATTTTAATTTATTTATATTAAATAATATTTGTTTGTGAGCTCTTAATAATTATTTTTATACAACTTTTTATTAATACAGATATTTTTTTTTTATTAAATATAAATTATTTTTTTCTTTTCTTAAGGTGGTTTTACACTATAATACTTTGTATTAATACCAGAGTTTCATTTTCTAAAATACATATCAAAAAATGTATTAAGGAAAGTATTATTAAATGTCATATTTTTTATTTTCTTTATTAAAATATTTTTTAAAAAATTAGAAACTAAAAATTAAACAGAATTGATTACAAATTAAACTACAAATAAAAAAGTGTTCGAAAATTTGCTTCAAAAGATGCAATTACGTTTCAAACATTTCAAGATTTCAACATTTAAAACATATTTTTGGTATTAATACAAAGTATTATAGTGTAAAACCCCCTTTAGTTTTAATTAATTAAATATTTACAAAATCAAATGTTAAATAATTTTGGCAAAAATGGAGTTTATTTTTCTTGTTATAAATTATAAATTAAATTAAAAAAAAATTGTATTAATTAGTTTCTTTTATTGGTTTATAAAAATTAAATTAATTCCAAAAAAATTATTATGAATAAGGACAGTAAATACATTTAAATGAAAGACAGACAGTGTTAGAGGTAAAATCGATTTAAATAGGCTTAAACTTTTCAATATTTCCAGCTAAAGTTGTACCCAAATAATAAGTCAAAAATTAGAGAAAAATATAAAAGAAAATAAGCTACAGTACATAGCCTTATAAACTTAATAACGGCGGCCAGTGGTGGTGTATAAATGAAGGACATAAAGTATATAAAAGAATCTATTTAAAATGCTTAAACTTTCCAATATAATTTGGTACTTGTGGTCTAGGATGGTATCCAAATAATAAACCAAAAAAATGGAGAAAAATACAAAAAACATAAAATTACAGTGCAGAGCCTAATAAAATTATTAACGGCGACAATTAGATTTACGCTCCGGAACGTCTCGAGTTCAACTCGGCCAAAGATTATTAACTCAGTAACAGTTGTATTAACCCGAATTTATTATTTATTTTGTTTTAACCAAGAAAAAAGTACTAACGACAGCAAAATTATCAACTAAATGATTCGAAGACAGGGTAAGAGGATTCACTCTCCGGAGTTGCAGAAAGTCGCTGGAAAATCCAAAAAGAAAGAAATTTCCCCGTATTATAGAGGCAATGTCGATGGCGGTTCTCAACACGCCAAAATTAAAGATTCGGGTAATGACAACGTAACAAACGTTTTCAACTTCTAAACATGCGTTGAAATCTTAGGATGAAGGCGGAGAACCAAAAAAAAAATCCGAAAATACGAATATATAATACGATAATGCAAAGAAAATTCTATAATTTCATCAAATTATTAATTTAATAAAAAAATAAACCGAATAATCTTAAAACCGGTTAAACGATTATTCGAATAAACGAAAAACATTATGCGATTAATCGAAAAATATTGCGAAAATTCAAAGAAAGTTGTATGAATTCAACAAAATATTAATTTAATAAGAAATTAAAACGAATAATCGAAAAACCGGTTAAACGATTATTCGAATAAAAGAAAAAATTATATGATTAAACGAAAAATTTTGCGAAAATTCAAAGAAAATTTTATGAATTCAACAAAATATTAATTTAATAAGAAATTAAAACGAATAATAGGAAACCCGTTTTAACGATCATTCGAATAAACGAAAAAATAATGTCATCAAACGAAAAAATTTGGGAAATTCAAAGAAAATTTTATGAATTCAACAAAATATTATTTTAATAAGAAATTAAAACAAATAATCCAAAAAACCGGTTAAACGATTATTCGAATAAAAGAAAAAATTATGCGATTAAACGAAAAATTTTGCAAAAATTCAAAGAAAATTTAATAATTTATTTATTTATTAAATTATTATTCATCAAATTATTAATTTAATAAGAAATTAAAACGAATAATCGAAAAGCCGGTAACACGATTATTCGAATAAACGAAAAAATTATGCGATTAACAGAAAAGTTTTGAGAAAAATAAAGGAAATGTTTATAAAATTAACAAAAATAATAATTTTCTGTAAAACAAACATATAAGCGGAAAACCGGTTAAGCGATTATTCGAATAAAATGCAAGAATAAGAATAATTAAAAAATTGGCACAAATTCAAGGAACATTTTATATTAATGGAATAATTAATTCATTTTTATGAAATTTTAAACGAATAACCACCGAATAATCAACCGGTTAAACGAATAAAAGCCTATATTATACGACTAACCGTAAAATTGTACGAAAATTCAAAGAAAATTTAATGATATTAATAAAAATAAGCAATAAAACGAATAATCGGAAAACCGATTAAACGATTATTCAAATAAAATCTAAAAATATATGAAGAATAGACAAATTTTAGCACAAATTTAATGAAAGTTTAATATTAATAGATTAATTAATTCATTTTTATGAAAATTTAAACGAATAATCACCGAATAATCAACCGGTTAAACGAATAAAATCATATATTATACGATTAATCGTCAAATTTTACGAAAATTTAATAATATTAATAAAAATATGCATTTAATAAAAAAATAAAACGATTATTCAAAAAACCGGTTAAATGATTATTCGAATAAAAGATGCGAATAATAAAAAAAAAAATTGAACAAACTCAAAGAAAATTTAATATTAATAGATTAGTTAACAAATTTGTATACAATTTTAAACGAATAATCATCGAATAATCAACCGGTTAAGCGAATAAAATCCTATATTATACGACTAATCGTAAAATTGTACGAAAATTTAAAAACAACATTTAATAAAAAAAAATAAAACGATTATTTGAAAAACCGTATAAACGATTATTCGAATAAAATCTAAAAATATATGCATAATCAAAAAAATTTGGCACAAATTCAAAGAAAATTTAATATTAATATATTAAGTTTTATAAATTTTTAAACGAATAATTACCGAATATTCAATTATATTTATATATAATTACCAAATAAAAGCCTATATTATACGACTAATTGTAAAATTTTACGAAAATTCAAAGAAAATTTTATAATATTAAAAAAAAAATCATTCAATAAAAAACGAATAATCGGAAAAACTGTTAAACGATTATGCGAATAAAATCTAAAAGTATACGAATAATCGAAAAATGTTTAACAAAATAAAAGAAAATTTTATATTAATAGATTAAATAATTAATTTTTATAAAATTTTAAACGAATAATCACTGAATAATATAACCGTTAAACGAATAAATGCCTATTTTATTCGAATAATTGTAGTTATTCAAAAAATCAAAGAAAATTTAATAATATTAATAAAAATATGAATTTAATAAAAAAAAAATAAAATTATTTTTTTTTATACTATTATTCGAATAAAATTTCATAATTTACGAATATAAAAATCGTAAAATTGTAGGAAAATTCCTAGAAAATTTGATAATATTAAAAAAAATTTATTAAAAAAATTAAAAAAAATATTCGAATAAAATCTAAAAATATGCAAATAAACGTAAAATATTGCAAAAATTCAAAGAAAATTTTAAAATATTCACAAAACTATAGATTTTGTATGAAATTGAAACGATTAATCGCAAAATTGTTTAGACGATTATTCGAATATTATATGATTAATCGAAGATTTGTGCAAAAATTCAAAGAAAGTTTTGTAATGTAAAAAAAATAATAATTTTCTATCAAATTGAACTGAATAAACAAAAAACCAGTTAAATGAATAATCAAATAAAATCGAAAAATATACTATTAAACGAAAAATCTAGCAAAAATTCAAATAAAATTTTAAAATGTTCACAAAAGTATAGATTTTGAATGAAATTGAAACGATTAATCGCAAAATCATTTAAACGATTATTCAAATAAAAGCCAATATTAAGCAAAAAAAAAAAAAATGAAATGAATAACCAAAAAAAAACAAAAATCGAATAAATTGCACAAATAAAGATAATAAATGTTGAAATGTTTTTAATATTTTTTTAATAATTGACATTTTTAATATAAAAACTTAAAATTTAAAACGATTAATCGAATAATCGTTGCAACGAATTATCGTTTATTCGAATAAAAATAATTAAAAGGAAATACTTTAATAGTATTTGTAAGTTAAGCATTTTAAATTAAAAATTTTTAGAAATTGGAACGAATAATAGGAAAACCATTCAACTTATTATTCTATTAATCGTAAACAAAAATAAAAATAAGGTTGTTCACGATAGGCTGGTTATCAGGTTATATGATTATTAAGCCCAAATTACAATAGCGCGTAGTCAGCAGCAGTGTGTGCTGACATAATCAGCTGATTATTTAGAATGCACTGTTTGTTATGGTGTTGATTACATTTGGTCAGCAGCAGTTTGCAGTGCTGTTTCATTTAGCCCTGTTTCTAAATTCACTGCGCTGCATTCAGATTGAGAGCGAGACAAAGAGGGTGAGCAAATAAATGAGAGAATGTTTGTAAATTGTGGCTGCCTACGCTGAATTGTAATTATAACGGCAGCAACATGTTGTGCTGACAGTGATCAGCTGATAATTTTTGCTGATACTGTTGCTGACTACGCGCTATTGTAATTTGGGCTTTAGGGTGATAGATTCGGTTTTCCAAACGGGTTTAAAACCGGTTTTTTCAAAATGTTAATTTTTCGAATGTCGAAAAGACCGGTTTTTTTAAACACAAAAAACTGGTTTTAAAATAGCATTTTATTTCAGAAAATATGTACTAAATAGTGATATTTGAATCGAAATTTAGGAATAATTTTTTAAATATTCATAAAGACGGATTTCTTATGTTTTAAAAATATAGTTTAAGGTAAAATTTAAATAAATTTAGAAAGATTAAACAAATATATTTGTAATAATTATTTTGAATAAAATTTGTTCTATCTCTTGTAACACCTGTAATATTTTTACAACCAATTTAAATTTTTTAAATATATTTTTTTATCCAATATTTTCTTTGTTTTTTAAAGTTGTATTAAAAATGTTTCACCTACATAATCATTCCAATTGAGAGTGACTTCCATATTAAGCATTGGTTTTTGTTTATGCTAAGTAAAATTTAATCTAATATTACATGATTATTTTTCTACAATTTAGTAGTTATTTCCAAAAATATTTATATTTATTAAATTTTATCTTGAATATTATAAGATTTATTGATTTTTCTATTTAAGAAATGTAGTATTTGATAGAAATATTAACTTCTTTTTTCTGAATTTAAAAAAGTGCAACCAGTTTTTTTAAAAATATTAACTATTCGAACTATTCGAAAACCGGTTTCTCCAAAAAGTCGAATAATCGAACACCCTAGTGATTATGTGGTTATATTAAGAACGGAAAAATTCATTACAAAAATTAACCAACTTTGACCAACTCTTGTTTATAGATTATGTGATTATCTGATTATTAGTAGTGTTGAAAATTAATAAAAATTGAAACAAGTAATGGATTTTGTTGTTATTAATATTACTATATAATCACATAACCTGATAACCAGTCTATCGTGAACAACCCTAATATAAATTTATATTATTCTTATACTTTAAAAGCAATATTTGTAAATTTTTAACGATTATTCGTGAACTCGTAACAGTTTTACTTTACCCCTAAACGACTAGAGAGCTGTGCTCCTTCAAATCAAATGGAAAACACTTTAGCTCTGACCTTGTGATATTTTATTTAGATATCTTCAACGAATTTTTTCGAAAAAAAGCTTTTGTCCCACTGTATTTTGGGATAATCTAATGTGGAATTGTAATTTTTGAATTCTACTAAATCTTCTTTTTTTAATTTAGACCGATTTTCCTTACACTTGTCTGCTTATCATTGTAATTCTTGTTTGATACTAATAAAATAAATAATATTCTTCTTTTTTGGGTTTAAGAAATTTCAACATATTCCAAGAATATTCTTATAAATTTTCTAAGAAACCTGTTAATATAAAAATATAGTACAAATTAATGAGAGTGAAAAGAACGAGTGAGTGACCGAACATTTTTTAGATATAAAGTGATTATATTAAATAACACATACCTAATACTTTTTTATATATGTATACGAGTATTTACAATAAAAGAATATCCTTTTTTTACATATGATATTCATATTGAGCTGAACGTGAACGTCTGGCACCCGAATACCAACGATAGGGTAATTGTTGTTGTTGCGATTGGTGCTGCTGCTGTTGTTGTTGCTGCAATTGATGATGTTGTAGTAGAGGTGAGGTAAGACCCGTGGGTAAAAATTGTTGTGTATTTAAAGATAAAGTACTAGAACGAGCACCTGGACTACGCGCTAATTGTACACGTAAATTAGCAAAACCCTGCTAGGATGAAGGCGAAGTTGAAGAACCTGAAATATCAGCTGTATTACGTCTAGATAAACGTCTACTATAGAGTGCTAGAGATTTATGGGTAGATGAAGAACTATTGGGATTATTAAGGCCTCCCGGACTATTGGCATCCAGATAAGCCTCGGGACTAAAGCGTACACGACTGTGTGATGAAATGGAACCTTCTTTGGCACTTAGATAAGAGCTGTCATCACTGGTATATGAATCGGGAGGTGTAGGATTTGTGGGTGTACTATTGGCGGTACCTGTTGTATTACTATTGTTGGTGGTAGGTTGTGGTATAGCTGTACCACTTGCCGAAGCAGCTGGCGCCGTTGATGAACTACCATTTAAAGGAGCACCATTGGGTGTTTTATAATTATTGTACTTTTTCAAAGAGGAACGTAATTTTGTACCCACACCACCCGCACTAAATGTTAAAGCATTTGGATCAAAAGGTAAACTATCTGGTCGTTCAGGCATTAAACGTGGTATGGAGGAAGGTTTATGATGACCATGCGCCGGCGCTGGTGAGGGTGGTGAAGTTTTCATATTTATTGGTGACATGGGTGTTGAACGGGAACGTGTATAAACTGTGCGTTGTGGTGTATTATGCAAAGGCGTACCCTCTCCACGACGATATTGATATAAAGGTTTGTGCAAAGGACTTACATTAAATGGAAGATTTTCATAGTCACGCATACGATTTAGTGTAGGCATTTCATTACGTGTTGTGGTCATAAAACGATTAGCAGGTTTAGGTGAACTTTTATATAATTCTTGCTTTGTGGGAGGTGGTACTGCACCGGTAGGTATTATTGGAGGCTGATCCCTATAAGCTATTCCTCCATAATCTCCCGTCAAAGGTAAAGCCATTGAATTGTATTCATAAGGCTGATTAAGAGCTTCATCATAGTCTAAACTATAACCTTGATTATAATTGGAATTATTGGAGATGGTAGAAGGTGTACGTCTATGACCTGCAGCTGTAACACCCATTTGGGGTACACGTGGCGGTGGTGTTCTCACCACCGGTGGTGAAGCATGATGTTGTTGAGGAGCTGGCGGTGGTGGTGGTTGGGGATCATAATTATAATCATAATAATTAGGCAAACGATGATTGTAATCATAGGAATAGTCAGGATAAGATTTACAATCTCTTTCATAAGTCATTTGATGCTCCGGGCGATAAGGAAAATAGTTAGAGCCTTAAAATAAACAAAAGAAATATTTTATCACTCAAACGAAATTCTTTAGAAAATACAAAACAAACTTACCCAAATAACCCGCTCTATGGGCTCCCGCTCCGTAAGCCCCACCATCATTGGAAAAACTAGGACCATTTCTCAAATAATCCTGTGGCGCATACATGCCTGTTTGTCCCCCACCACTACCCGCCATACCCACTTGTCCACCCAAATGAAAATCTCTAAATGCTTTATCTATAGGTAAATTATCTTCTTGTTCCGAATATTCTAAATTTTCCGTAAACGATGAAGTACTTATTTTACGTCTAGGCGAAGGTGTAGGCGGTTGAGTATGACTACCCAACGAGGAAGACAATATACCCGATGTATTATTAGTAAAATTTGATCCCAAACCACTGGTTGTAGTAGTCGATATAGTTGAAGGCATTTTGCGTATTTGTGCTTGCAATTGTGGATTATGATGATAATGTTGTGGTGTAGGTGGTTGTGTTACCGATTTCGTGTACTGAGGCTGGGGTATGTGTGATTGTTGGTGATGGTGAGAAAATTTATTAAATGCTGCTGCTGCACTATCTACAATATTTTGTGAAGACTGTTTTGGTTGCTTGCTTTGAGCCAAAGGCGAATCAGTCTTACGTCTAGGCGAATCGGTAGCATCAGATGGTTCATAGGTGAGAGAGCTTAAGGCGGTTCTAAACGAAAAATAAAGACAAAAATTAAAATAAATAAAAACTATAAAGTAGATCATAAACTAGTTAAGAAAATGGACTAATCCCTAGTCTTTAGAAGAGGCTATAGACTAATCAATAGAATAGTCGATAATATAGTCAATGTAATAAACGATAGTATAGTCAATAGAGTAAACCATAGTATGGTCAATAGAATAGACTATAATTGTCTAGTCAATAGAATAGACTATAGTCTAGTCAATAAATAGACTATAGTCAATAGAATAGTCGATAGTCTAGTCAATAGAATAGTCGATAGTCTAGTCAATAGAATAGTCGATAGTCTAGTCAATAGAATTGTCGGTAGTCTAGTCAATAGAATTGTCGGTAGTCTAGTCAATAGAATAGACTATATTCAATAGAATAGACTATAGTCTAGTCAATAGAATAGTCGATAGTCTAGTCAATAGAATAGACTATAGTCTAGTCAATAGAATAGTCGATATTCTAGTCAATAGAATAGTCGATAGTCTAGTCAATAGAATAGTCGATAGTCTAGTCAATAGAATAGTCAATAGTCTAGTCAATAGAATAGTCAATAGTCTAGTCAATAGAATAGTCGATAGTCTAGTCAATAGAATAGTCGGTAGTCTAGTCAATAGAATAGACTATAGTCAATAGAATAGACTATAGTCAATAGAATATACTATACTCAATAGAATAGACTATAGTCAATAGAATAGACTATAGTCTAGTCAATAGAATAGACTATAGTCTAGTCAATAGAATAGTCGATAGTCTAGTCAATAGAATAGTCGATAGTCATTAGTCAATAGAATAGTCGATAGTCTTGTCAATAGAATATTCGATAGTATAGTCAATAGTTAAGTCAATAAAATAGTCGATAGTCTTGTCAATAGAATATTCGATAGTATAGTCAATAGTTAAGTCAATAAAATAGTCGATAGTTTAGTCAATAATTCGAACTAAAGTCGATTCCTTAGTCTGCTTAGTCTATTTTATTTTCTATTTTATAATTTAATCTCTTACCTATTGCGATTTCCTGTACCATGATACGTATTCGCTGCAAATCTCCTATCTTCTCCACCCACCTTTGGTAATTCCATATCCATAGGAGCTTTTAAGGCGGGAACATCACTCAGCAATGTAGGATGAAAAGGTGAAACATTAGACATACGTACATCATAACCAGCTGCCACACCAGCCAATAAAGCAGCCATATTATATAGTAAAACTTCGATAACCGATAATTTAGGTTTGCGTACAGCATCACCAGCATATAAAGTAGGCATGGGAATGTTGGAAGTAAAACGACTTAATAAATAAGGATTTGGAGACATAATGGGAAGATTTGGACCACCGCCCGGTAAAGTGTGTATAGGAGAACACCAATCATCTTTGGTATTATAGCCTTTAAAAGAGCAGCATGAGGAGGAGTTAAGGAAAAATAAATTTATCGTTATTTTTTTTAAGTAAAATAAAGAATTTTAATTTGCATTTGTTTGTGGCCTTTACCCAAGTATTTTGTTGATAATGGGGTTACCAAAATAAAACCAGTGTTTTATTAATTTTTTTTTTTAAGTTTTTATTTTTTTGTTTTGTTGTTTTTTTAGTAAATTTTTTTTTGTGTAAATTTTTTATTTATATTTTATAAATTATCATTCGTTTAACTTTATTTAAATCGTTGTTGTTTTGAATATGGAATATTTTAATTTCTTTAATAATAAAAATTATAAAAAAATTTGACTTATTTTGTAATTAAAAAAAAAATAGTAACTAAGAAACTAAGTAGTTATAATTTAATAAGATAAATAATAAAAATTATAATAGTTTTAAATAAAATTTCACAAAACAAATAAAAACATACAAAAAAATATCAGCACTTTAAAAGACTAAGCAAATTGATTTTCAACAAATTTAAATAATGATTTTTTTTAAACTTTTGCTTTTAAAAAATAATACACAAAATTAAAAAAATATATATTTTTTTCTTTAATAAATCACAGTTTTTTTTTTAACAAAAAATAATAATGAAACAAAAGACTTTTTTTAAAACGATTTTTCAAGAAATATTGCAAATTAAGTTTTGAATTGGAAAAATTCATAATTGCCATATTTTGAAAATAAAAAAGAAAATAATAATAAAATAATTTAAATTATAAAAAAAAAAAATAATAATAATTATAAAATAATACAGTTTTGTTATAGAATAATAAACAAAAAATAATAATAAAAAATTAATTAATTAAATAAATAAATTTTTGTTTAAAAATAAAAAAAGAAATACAAATTCCAATAAAATAATTTTAAAACAAAATTGTGGTAGAATTTTAAACAAAAATGAAGAAAAAAATTTAAATAACATGAATCAACTATAAAACTTGACTATAGTATTGTCCATAATCTAAACTATAAACTTGTCTTTAGTTTAAACCATAATTTGGACTATAGGGTAGTCCTTAGGTAATACTTTAGTATAGTATTTATATTGTTTTAACTTTTCCTTGTAAATATTATTAGTTTTCTCATCATTTTTATTTAAAATTCAAATAAATTTTCAACCTTTTTTAATTAAACCAATAATCGTTTATAATTTAAAAAATAAAATAAAAAAAATAGAAAGAAAAATAATCGCTTGTTTTTAACTTAAAAATATAGTTAAAACTAGTAAAAAAATTTTAATGCAAATATTAAAATGCAATCGATCGTTTCTTTGTTTTTAGTTAAAAAAGAAAAAAATATTAAAATGTTACTAAAACTTAATTTTAATGTAAACTACTAATATTAGTTTTCTTTTTAAAAAAAAAGGCACTTTTACAATTAAAAAAATAAAGTCTTAAATAACGGCTACAAAATAAAGCTTTTAAGCTTTATTTTTATTATAAAAATTTACAGCTAAAATAATGGCTACAAAATAAAGCTTTAGAGCTTTATTTTACTTAAAAATTACTGCTAACTACTACTTGAATTCTTAGGTACAAAAAAGTTTGTTGTTTTGTTGATTTTTATTTTCACTTAAAATTTATAATAAAATAAATAAAAAAAAAACTAAACCATTACCTAAAAAATAAAATAAAGAATACAAAAATAAAAACAAAAAAAGAAGCGAAAAATAAACTTAATAAGGACAACTAGAGCACAGGACCCACTTAATTAAAGCGATATTAAATAAGGCTTTATTAAGCCTTTATAAGGAATAAATTTAAAAGAAATTAAAAACAGGAGATAAACGAGAAAATAATGAAAGGATTTTTAAACTCTGAACTGGACCATATGTGGTGTCTAGAAAATAGTCTTCTCTATAGTTTAGGCTATAGTCTTGACTATAGTTTAGGTTAAAATAAAAAAAACTATTGTTTAAGTTATAAACCTAAATATTGCTTTTACTATAGTCTTGATTACAATTTAGTCTTGATTATGAACTGGACTGTAGTCACGAATATAGTTTGAACTATAGTCTCGAATAAAGTCTGAACTATAGTCTCGAATATAGTCCGGCATATAGTCCTTTTTACATTCTGAAATACAGTATAGACTATAGACAATACTATAGTCTATAGTTCCACAATAGTTTTTACTATAGTCAAGACTATAGTCTTTAACAAAGACGAGACTATAGTCTTGACTTTGGTAAAGTTTTTACTATAGTCAACACTGCAGTCTCAACTATAGTCAATACTATAGTTTGGACTTTAGTCAAGACTATAGTCTGAACTATAGAATTTACTATAGTCTTGACTTTAGCCTGAGAATTGACTATAGTCAGATTTATAATCTGGACTATAGTCTTGTTTATAGTCTGAACTATAGTATAGACTATAGCTTGAACTATAGACCTGTCTATAGTCTGATTTATAGACATGTCTATAGTCTGATCTATAGTCCTGTCTATAGTCTTGAATATAGTCTGAACTATAGTCTTGACAATAGTCTGAACTATAGTCTTGACAATAGTCTGAACTATAGTCTTGACTATAGTCTGAACTATAGTCTTGACTATAGTCTGAACTATAGTCTTGACTATAGTCTGAGCTGTACTCTGGCCTTGACTATAGCCTGGACTATAGTCTTGACTATCGTTTGGTCTTCACAATAGCCAGGACTATAGTCTAGTTTTGCCTACAGTAAGAACTATAATTTAGTCTATAGTCCAGACTATAGTTTAGTATAGTCTGGGCTATAGTTTAGTCCACAGTCTACAGTCTGGACTATATTCTATAGTTTGGTCTATAGTCTGGACTATAAATTAGCCTATAGTTAGCACTACAGTTTAGTCTATAGTCCAGACTATAGTCTATAATCAGGACTATAGTTAAGTCTATAGTTTAGTCTATAGTCCAGACTATAGTTTAGTTTACTCTATAGTCTGGACTATAGATTACTTTATACTCTGGCCTATATTTTATTCTATAGTCTGGACTATAGTTTACTCTATAATCTAGACTATAGTTTATTCTATAGTCTAGACTATAATTTACTGTATAGTATGGACTATAGTTTACACTATAGTCTGGACTATAGTTTACTCTATAGTCTGGACTATAGTTTACTCTGTAGTCTGGACTATAGTTTACTCTATAGTCTGGACCATAGTTTAGTCTATAGTCTGGACTATAGTTTAGTCTATAGTGTGAACTATAGTTTAGATTTTAGTCTGGACTATAGTTTGCTCTATAGTCTGGACTAAAGTTTATTCTATAGTTTGGCTATAGTTTACTCTATAGTTTGGGCTGTAGTTCACTCTATAGTCTGAACTATAGTTTAATCTATAGTCTGGACTACAGTTTAGTCTGTAGTCTGGACTATAGTTTAGTTTATAGTCCGGACTATAGTTCACTCTATAGTTTGGACTATAGTTTAATCTATAGTCTTTACTATAGTTTACTACATAGTCTCTACTAAAGTTTATTCCATACTTTAAACTATAGCCTAATCTACACTCTATCATACAGTTAGGAATATAATCTAGTCTTTAATCTTTACTATAATTAAAGCTTTTTTACTAAAGCTGTTTTTTTTTTTTTGTTTTTTCATCTACTACCAAAAGCTTTTGCTTTCCCTCTGTTTCCATACTGCCTCCCTCTTCACACCATTTCCAATTGATCACATGATTTGGTACGTTGCGGTGATATTCTTATTGAATCCCTTTGTCCATCTAAAGTATTTTGAAATAATTTATAAGAACTTTTTGATTTTTGACTTTTTTTCTTAGAACGTGACAAGGTGCCCAGACTAAAGAAATTCATAAGAGTTTTTAATTTAGCTGAATTTGAAGAATGACTTTGAGAACCCTCTCCCAAAGAACCAGGTGGTGAAAGAGAAGTTTTAGATTTAGATTTTTTAGATTTATCTTTGGATTTTTGTGTTAATACTCCTGTTTGCTGTTGCAATTGTTGTTGCTGTTGCATTAATAATTGTTGTTGTAATAACTGTTGTTTCATTTGTATTACTTCTGGATCAGGTTGAACATCTTGTAATTTTCTTTGAGCCATTATAGAATTTTCAGTCATAAACAAAGGAGGTGTTTCGTTTGGTAAATGGCGAGAATTATCACCCTCCGAATAATAAGTAGCGAAACTGAAAGAATGATTTTGGGAGGAAGTATTGGGTTCCGTGTGACAATCTTCAAAGGAATTCAGACCAGAGGAATTATTATGAGAACTGTTGTTGGAACTGTTATTCAAATGAAAAGTTACCACTGAAGATTTACGTGAAGTTTGTTGGGAATTCATAGAATTATCTACAGAAGAATTATCCAAAGAATTATAGGGTTCTTCTTGGGAGTGACAAGAACGAAATGAAGCATTATTATCTGTTGCATTTGATTTATTACGATAATTTTGTGAGATTTGAGCTTTTTCTTGGGCATTAGAGGGTTTACGAAAGAAACAATGACGAGGAAATTGTGAACCCGAACCATTACGTTGAAAACGATAATAAGGTGATTCAGGATCTTCGGTATCTTCCAAATCTTCGGTTAGCTGGGAAGTAGAAGAATACATGGTTAAATTGACACTCGATTTAGAGCTAACAGGTTCAGATTTTTGCCAATTAGTGCTCTCTGTACTATAAGCTGTTGTCTTAGTAGTCGTATTAGCAGAAAATATTTCATCTAAAGATTTTTGTAAAGAAGTATAAAAGAAACGATCATAAGTGGGATTATCGGGATTGCTATCGATTAACATTAAGGAACCCTGTTGAGAACAAGAATTTATAAAAGGATTTTCCCCCACCAGGGGGGATATATCGGGTGATATATAAGATATTTGTTGACGTCTAGCCAAGGGCGAAAGACGACTATCTAAAGAGAATTTCTTTCTACCTATAGCGGGGCTATTACCCAAACTATTCGATTGTTTTAGTTCATTAATAGGACTTTTATCTTGATTTAAAGGCAGCTGAGAAGTATTACGTTTAAAAGGAAAACATCCAACCACAGTGGGTGTTATAGATTCTCTATCGGAATCATAGTTATTTAAAGGACATTCAAAAGGTAATGGTTTAATTGGTTTTTTAGTGACAAGCAAAGAATCTAAACCTCCATCATGGGATTTTGTTATTAAATGTTTCTTTTTAATTTGTTTTTTAGAACTTAAACGTAAATCATTAGCTTTGTTATACGTAGAAGTAAACAAAGTATTAGAACTTCCCAAAGTGTTATTAACATTATTAATATTATTGTTGTTGTTGTTATGAAACTGATTACTATTATTATTATTACTTGAGTGATAAGCTAATGATGAAGAATTACTGGTAATAGTAGAAGATGGAGGAGTAAGAGTAGTAGTAGTTATAGTATTATGATTATTTTGTATTAATGTAACAAAAGCTGGATGAATTGTTGAAACCATGGACCTAGATGCAGTACTACTACATGGTGTACCTGGTGATGATAAAGATGTTGCACAAGATCCTGATGCTGTAGGTGGTGTTGTTGTAGCCGTAAGATTTGTTGTAGTAGTAGCATTTAAATTACTATGACTATTACTATTAAGATGATGTAGAGAATGATGTAAATTATAGCCGTTATTATTGGGTGATGAAGGTGTAGTATTACAAGAATTTTGTTGTAGTTGTTGTTGCTGTTGTCGTATGGCGGCAGCTTTTTTATCGAGATTAGGAGCGCTCTTACTAAAAGAAGAGTTACTGGTAACATTTGCAGCATGCCATTCAGTCGAATGGATGGCAGTATTAAGATGACAACGTTCTCGTTGGTGTACCGTCGAGGGACCCCAGGTTTTACCCTTAAAACCATCAGGACTCACTTGGGTAGAGGTAAATTAACCAAACAACATCAATTATAATGAAATGAAAAAATAGAAATAAAAAAATAAAATGAAATAAAATAAAATAAAAAGAAAAAAAAAAATAAGTGAAAATGTAAAAAATCAAAAAGAAAATAAATTAACTAAAAATTAAATAAAATGAAATTAATTTACTTTACAGTTTTAATGGTACTAGACAAGCCTATATCATAGTTTAGTCTACGGATTCCACTATAGTCTAGTCTCGACTATAGAATATTTATAGCCTCGACTATAGTTCAGTCAGTAGGCTCCACTATAGTCTAGTCTATAGCCTTGACTGTAGTCATCCCCATATTCCAGTTTATAGTCTCGACTTTAGTCCAGTCAATAGGCTCGACTATAATCTAGTAGCTTACTTTATATCCTTGACTATAGTCTAGTTTGTAGCCTTGACTATAGTCTAGTTTATAGCCTAGACTATAGTCTAATTTATAGCTTCGACTATAGTCTAGTTTATAGCCTCGACTGTAGTCTAGTTTATAGCCTTGACTATAGTCTAGTTTAAAGCTTCGACTATAATCTGGTTTTTAGCCTCAACTATAGCCTAGACTATATACTAGCTTATAGCCTCAACTGTAGTCTAGTTTATAGCTTCAACTATAGTCTAGTTTATAGCCTCGATTATAGTCTAGTCTATAGCTTCGACAATGGCCTAGTCTACAGCCTTGACAATAATCTAGCTTATAGCCTAAACTGTAGTCTAGTTTATAGCTCCCACAATGTTCTAGTCTATAGCTTCGACTATAATCTAGGTTATAGCGTCGACTATAATCTAGTTTATAGCCTCTACTAAAGTCTAGTTTATAGACTTGACTATAGTCTAGTTTATTGCCCTGACTATAGTCTAGTTTATAGCGTCGACTATAGTCTAGTTTATAGCCTTGACTATAGTCTAGTTTATAGCCTCGACTATAGTCTAGTATATAGTCTTGACTATAGTCTAGTTTATAGCATCGACTATAGTCTAGTTTATAGCCTTGACTATAGTCCAGTTTATAGCGTTGACTATGGTATAGTTTATAGCCTCGACTATAGTCTAGTTTATAGCCTTGACTATAGTCTAGTTTATAGCCTCGTCTAAAGTCTAGTTTATAGGCTCGACTACGACATCTAGTCTGCAACAATGTTTTGTTCTAGTCTTTTTTTTTCTTTTAACTTTGCTAGCAACTACAAAAAGATAAACAATTTTCTACTTCAAGAAACTGAAAAATAAAACAAAAATGCTACGTAAAATAAACCAAAACTAAAGTTTTAATTTGAATAATTTCCGTTTTTAAAACACTCTTTTAAATAAAACTTTTTTTATACAAAACTCCCCCTTTTCTGGTAATTCAGTACCTTATAATTTAAATAAAAAATCTACTTACGTGCCACTATCCTTAGACCCGATATCGCTGGCGATCCTGGCGGTGTTGGCACCACACACGTTTGATCTCTTATTGTCGTTATGGTATGACGAAATTCAGTTGGTAGTGATATTTGCACTGGATCTTTTTTTGGTTTAAATTTAAATTTATTACGTCGTTTATTTGGTTTCGGTATTGTTTGAGCAATTATCAATTCACGACCCATTAATTCCAGCTCACGGGCACGTAATTGTTGTTCAAATATTTTCAAATTATTCGCCTGTTCATGTTGTTGCATTTGTATAAGACGTAATTGTTCCTCTTTATTGCGCAGTTCCTATAAAAAAGAAAGTTTTGTAAAAAAGAAAAGGAAGTTTAAATAAAATAATTTTATTCCAGGTATAGAAAAAATTATAAATTAAATTTTATATATAAATATTTAAGACAAAATAGAGCAAAGAAATTACAAAGTTTAAGCATAAAGACGGCATAATAAACATTAAAAAAAGCGTTTAATATTTTAAGCGAAAAAGAGGAAAACAAAAGGTTTTAAATTAAGGAAAAAGTTGTGAGAACAAGGACTGAAATAATATAAGTTTGGACTATAGTTGGTTTTATAAACTGGTGTATAGTCTGCACTATAGATTGGTCTATAGTCTGCTCTGTAAATTGGTCTATAGACTGTTCCATAAACTGTTCTATAGTTTGCTCTATAGTCTAGTCTATAGTTCGCTCTAAATATTGGCCTATAGTCTGCTCTGTAGATTGGTCTATAGTCTGAGTTATAGGCCAGTCTATAGTCTGCTCTATAGTCCAGTCTATAGTCTGCTCTATAGTACTGTCTATACTCTGCTCTATAGTACAGTCTATAGTCCTTAAGTGCTTTAAAATATTTTAAACAAAATGAAATGTTTTTTTACACTTAAATGAAAATTAAGAAAGAGTTTAGACTAGAATAATGAGGGATTTTGTTTTCTTACCTCTTCAATGGATTGAAAGCGCTGATATTTTTATTTTTGTAGGAATTGTTTAACAATTTGTATTTACATTTTTCAATAAAAATCCATGAAATTTTGAGTTTAAAATACCACAAAAAAACAAATGATATCACAATAGTTATAAAAATAAATCACAATGGTAGAAGAGGGGGAAAAAGGAGCAAAAGAAAGGTTAAATAAGGAAAGAGATGAATTAAATACTTAAAGATTATATTGACGTATTAAATATAATATATAAAAGAATTAATGTGAGAACAAAAAAGAAAAACATTAAACTACAAATATGCTAAGAAAATTAATTTTATATTACTGATTTAATGATTTAATTTGTAGAAAACACGCACAAAGAAAAACTAAATAGTTACTTTACTTTACAAATCAAACAAGAAAAGAAAATCTTAAGTAAAACTAACCTTTTCTTTTAAGCGCAATTCATGTAAAACTTCAGCAATTTCTTTTTTCCAACCATCTTGCATGGTATGAAAAGATTCTTGGGGTGTAGAAGTAAAACCAGAACGTGCAATGTCTTCTAGATTGAGGAGTATATCCTTGAAACCAGGACGATTATGAGGGTCACTCGCCCAACAACCTTAAAGAAATAAATTAAATAATCAGTCTGAAATTTTGAAATTTGTTTAAGAAAACCTACTTTTCATGAGTTTTCCCCAGGCTTCGGGACATGTTTTTGGTATGGGCAATGTAAGGGTATTAACGGCTACACCATAAGCTACCGATAAGGAATCAAAACCTTTATAGGGTGTTTCACCAGTTATAAGTTCCCATAATAAGACACCATAACTCCAAACATCAGAGGATCTAAAATTAATATACAAAATGTTAAGTTAAAAATAAAATGTATCTGCAAAATTTCCTTTTTAATACTTGGAGTAGGTGCCACGACTTATGACTTCAGGCGGCATCCAAGCATAAGTACCAGCTGCTGACATACGTGTGGTATTGTATAGTTCACGGGCCAAACCAAAATCGGTTATTTTCAATGTTTTCTTATGCAAATTATCGCCTTCTATAGCTTCAAATATAAGAACTAGACAAAAAAAAGAAAAAAAATATTATTTCCTATAGTCATTGCCTTATTTATATACTTACCATTAGAACTTTTCAAATCTCTGTGTATCACCGATATGGGAGCTTCATTGTGCAAATAATTCATGCCTTTAGCTATTTGTATAGCCCAATTAACTAGTACATCTGGTGGTATTTTTCTACCCGCCAATATACGATTAAGACTACCACCTCGTGCATATTCCATTACTAAACATAGTTTAGGAGGTTTAAGACATACACCTCTTAGTGATACTATATTTTCATGTTTAAGAGCCCAAAATAATTTGGCCTCTTGCAAAACACTATCACGCATTGTATCCATATCTTCATCGGCAGTTTGTCGTGCTGCTTTAATGGCCACCTCTTCATTACGATAATAGCCACGGTGTACTTTACAAAAGCCTCCAACTCCTATGACTTCTTGTATATCAAGTTCTTCATATTCGATTTCATGCGGTTGTATATCACCAATAGCTGAAGGCACATTTATCATCATGGGATCTTGATTTGTAACGAAATTACTGGGGAAAATGCCACACTATAAAGAAAGGAAAAGGAATTTAGTAAAACATATTAAAAAAGACTTGAGTAATATGGATTGACGCTACTATGGAATTTTATATGGTGGGAATGCAAAAAAATTTAAAACTCCATAAAACTAACGATTGGAGCTTGAAGTTTTAAGACTAATTTTAAAGTATTTAAAGTCCTAGGTTTAATAAAATTTCTGACTATATAAACAGCTTAGAATGAATACAATTTGATACTAAATACAGATCAAGTTTGAAGCTAATTTGGTAATAATTATAAATTATTTATAGTCGTAGGATTAATAACAATTTCTGACTGTAAAAAGACTTAAAATTGAATACAAAATGGGACTTAATAAAGATTTTGATTGAAGCTAATTTGGGATTTATTTTAAATTAATTAAAGTTATACAATTAACCCTAGTTTTAGGTTATATAAAGCTAATATGAAAGTTCATGATTTAAAATTGGGTCCAATTAGAGACTCCATGAGGATATACAAAATACATAAGTTTAAGTGTGATTTAGGAACATACAAGAGATAACTTTAAAGTTATAGGATTGAAGCTAATTTGGAGCCTCGAAGGCCTAATAAAATTGAAGTTAATTTGAAATTATGTAAGGATGTGTGAAGCAAATTTTTAACTGTATAAATTCCTAGGATTGTCGGTAATTTCCAACTATATAAAGACATAAGATTCAAGCTAATTTGGGACTATAAAAATATCTGTATTAAAGATGATTTTATAATACACGAAGTCTCAGGATTGAAGCTAATTTGGCACAGAATACAGAACTTTGATTGAAGGTACTTCGAGCTAAGAAATTGTCCAAAGGTTTTATGTTCAAAACTGAGACAAAAATTTTCTGTAAGAGATTCAGTTGTGGTGAAAATCTAGTTTTAGTATAGTTCTGATCCAGTTCTGGTTCAATTCTAGTTAGTTTCTAGTTCACTATTAGATCAGTTCCAGTGCAGTTTTACTTGAGTTCAGGTTAATTTCTAATTCACTTTTAGAATATTTCCAGGTCAGTTTTTCTTGAGTTCTAGTTTAGTTCTATTTAAGGTTTAGTTCAGTTCTAGTTCTGTTCAAATTCAATTCGAGTTCACATTTAGATCAGTTTCAGTTCAATTTAAGGTTCAGTTCTAGTTTAATTCCAGTTCAGTTATAGTTAAGTTCCAGCAGTTCAGTTCTTTTTGAGTTCTAGTTTTATTTTATATGAGTTCCAGTTCAGTTTCAGTTTTAATTCAGTTCCAGTTCAGTTATATTTTAATTCCAGTTCAAGTTCAGCTCTAGTGCAATTCTGGTTTAGTTCACTTTTATTTTAATTTCAGTTCTAGTTCAATTCCAGTTAATTTCTAGCTAAGTTCTACTTTAGTTCCAGTTCATTTTCAGCTCAGTTCTGGTTCAATTTTAGTCTTAGTTTTAGTTCAACTTCAGTTAAATTCTATTTTAGGTCCAGTTAAATTTTGGATTATTTCTAGATCATTTATAGTTCAGTTCTACTTAAGCTGTAGTCCAATTCTAATTTTATTCCAGTTTATTTCTGGGTCAGTTTCAGTTCAATTCCATTTTAGTTCTGAATTATTTCTAGTTCATTTCAACTTCAGTTCTAGTTTACTTTTAGTTTAGTTCCAACTCAGTTTTTGTTCATTTCTAGTTATATTCCAGTTTATTTCTAGTTCATTTCTACTTTAGTTCAAGTTCACTTCTAGGTCAGTTTCAGTGCAATTATATTTCAGTTCTAGTTTATTTCTAGTTCAATTCAAGTTTAGTTCTCAATTTCAGGTCAGTTTCAGTTCAATTATATTTCAGTTCTGGTTTTCAGTTCACTTTCTAATCGCTACTTGATTAGTTTTATTTCAGCTCCATTTTATTTCTAGTTTAGTTATCTTCACTATGACTGGCTTTTGAAGCAATTTTGTCGTTCGCATGATTTTGGTCAGAGTGCAAGAGGGCGTCCTTGTCAACTAATTCATCCAACCGCTCAAAAAATTCACTCACAAACTAAGAGTTTGAAAGGGTTTTTTATTGAATAAGAGAACTAGAACCTCACAAGACATCGCTTCTGGAGTGAGACCGTTATCGTCCTCAACCGGTTTGTCCCTATTATTGCCTCGGTAGGCCTGTATGAAAATTGACTCAAAACCATAGTAAACTTTCCACTTTTCTCCCGAGGAGATAATAGCGACTACTTGTTCATTACGATCGCTTGTTTGAACAGGCTATTAGTTTTACGGGGCTGCGATACCATCCAGCATCGTCGCATTGGGGAAAGAGTTTGGGGTTTTCCTTAAGAACTTTCCCGAAAACTTTCATCAGTTTCCTACACATTATATCCTAATTTGCAAAGGAGATATCGCAATCAGCGTCGCTTCTATCGATGAATGCTCGTATGAGATGTCCTTTGACTAGCTCTCTGAGTGATTTATCTATCGGGTTGTAGGGCTTTGAACGTTTAGTCCCGGACTGTTGGCCTTGCAGCTATGCCTCCTATTTAGACCGTTGCCGTTTAGGCCCGTCTTTCGACGAAGAGGAAGGTTTTCGCTACAATTCAGCCAATAAAGATTTGGCCTAATTTAGGGAATATAGTAAGGGATTCGAAAGTTTTTTACCCAACCAATCCAGAAATCTTTCGGCTGCTTGCCGTCTTAAAAAGGCACTTCTGGCGGGTGTAATATGCCTTTAGGACTTATTGTTACACCTTTTGGGCATTAAGTTCAGATCTGAAACTCGCAGTTCAGTTCAATTTTAGTTTAATTATTTTTTTATTTCTAATTAAAATCTAATTCAATTCTAATTCAAATCTCATACTAGTCTAATGAAACTCTTCAGTTTTTGATGAAAATATTAAACTTTTCCTTACCTTATCCCCTATTTTTCCTATCCACCAACCATCATCACCTGAAACATTTGGATCCATCGATAATACCAACACCACTTGTCCTCTCTGCAATGACAATTCATCCTCTCCCTGAGCCTCATAATCATACAAAGCTGTCCAAAGACTACCACCCGGTGGTATTGTATCACTCTGTTGTGATTGAGTATTTTGAGAATCATTAGTTGTAGGCATATTTGTGATTGCTATTGTTGTTGTATTACTTATAGAGGTGATGGTATTGCTAATTGTGGTCATAACATTTGAATTACCATTTAATGGTCTATTATCGCTAACATTATTAGCAATTGTTGAACAATGTTGTTGGGTGGTGAGAGTGGAAGTGATGTTATTTGTATTAAGATTTTGTGGTATATGTTTATTATTATAACCATTATAAGGTTTCAATTTGGAATTGGAGTTATTGGACATTTTAATATTATTATGACCATTTAATGCTGTTGATGAAGTTGAAGTTGTAGTAATATTACTGCTATTGCTACTGAGGGATTTAGTGTAGGCATTAATTTTTGTGTTGGTGTTATTAATGCTGGCTGTTGTTGTTGTTGTGATGTTGTTGGTGTTGGTGGTGTTAGTGGTAGTGTTGCTGTTGGTGGCATTATTATTGTCTAATTGTTGTTCTTCGCTAATTGCGATCATTTGTGTGACGTTATAATGACGAGCAGGCATTAAATGTTGACTTAACTTGCAAAAATTGTTATGACGTTGATGTTGATGCGACAACAACAGCAACAAGAAAATTTTATTTTGGTATGTTGATTTTTTTTTAACAATATACAGCTAATTAGTAATTTATAGGAGAATATAAAAAAACAAACAATAACAATTTTAGCTAATAATTGTTGTCTGTCTTGCTGTCCTTCTCTGGGTTTAGTATGGAATTTTTTTGATACGATTTCTTTAATAATTTTTTTTCTTCTTCTTCGTTTTGTCTAATTCTGCTTCTTGTATTTCTTGTGCTTTTTGGCCAACACAATATATAAAAAAAAAATTTAAAAATGTGAAAAAACAAGCTTTTGTTGTTTTTGTCTGGTCTCTATGAAAGAGTTGTTAGTTTGTTTTTGAGAGTGTTTAATGTTTTTTTCTATTATATTCTCTGTTGTTTTTATTATTGTTGTTGAAGTTTTTTTTTTGTTCTCTCTTGTTATTTTAACACTTGATTATAATTGTTGTTGTTCTTGTTGTAGTAGTTTATATTATTATTGTTGAAGAACTGCTGCTGTTGTTCTTGTTGTTTTATTAAAATAATTCGTTCGTTTTGTTGCTGCTGCTGTTCGTATATTTGTTGTTGTTGCTGCTTTTCAATGTTGTTGACACTTTTATAAGCCATGCGTATTTTTATAAATTATTATAATTATAATTTGTTTTTATTTTTTTTTTTTTTTTGTAGTTTTTTTATTTTGCACTCTTTTTTTACTTGTGATGTAGCGTTCTAATGTTCTTCTGCTGTCGATTTAAAATACATAAAGTCTCTAGAGAAGAAATAGAATAAAAAAAATTAATTTAAATAAAATTAAATATATATACATATGTAGTTATACTAGATACATTATAAAGGCAGAGGCTTAAAGGTGTTAGATCATTAATCATTAAATAATAATAAAAAAATAAATAATAATACAAATCAAAGCAGTTTTCAAAATAGTTTTCTAGCAAATTATGTATATTAATCGCCAATTAAACTTCTGAAGATAAGACCAATTTATAAGCATGCTATTTAAGCTCAGTCTTTCAACTCAAAAAATCAGCTGGATATGATTCAATAACACCATCAATGATTAAAAACCTGCAGAATAATCGTGCTTTAAATAATTTTCAATGCGATCTTAAAACTAGGAGTTTTCCAAAAATGTGGAAAACTTCTCAGATTAAAATGATACCAAAGACAGGAAAGGATTCTTTTATACCACTTAGTTAGGCGACTAACTTGGCGTCATCATATAGAAACCAAGAGACTTCATATGAAGTTAAAAGCTTCTAACATTCACTGGTTAATAAACAACCAATTAAAACTAAGTCTTGATAATAAAGTCATCATGTTTTAAAACCAATTTAGACATATGGCATCCATTTATGGGGTACAGTCAGTAATACGTGTATCGATATTATACAGAGGACCCAATCGAAAATGCTTAGAACCATGACGGCTACACCATGGTATATAAGAAATGAGAATATTCATATAGATTTAGAGGTTCCATTTGTAAAAGACGTGTTTAAAAAGCGCAGTGAAAAATACATTACAAAACTGCAGACTCATCCCAAACCACTTGCAAGACTTCTTACTCAAGTTCAATCAAATTCAATCAAATTTAGAGCCGACTTTCCACCGTGTTATTAGGAAGACAGATTATTCACCTAACCATGCTCTCTTTAGATATAAAGTAGTGTTTACTTTCTAGTTTAAAAATTTGAATACATATTGTGAGGCCTTATAAGAATCGTTAAAAAAAATTCACTTTAAGTTGAGTTCTAATTTAATATTAATTCAGTTCTAATTTTATTGTAATTTAATTAATTTCAGTGCTACATCTGTTTAGTTCATTTTAATTGAAGTTTTAGTTCAGCTCTACATCAGTTCTAGTGAAAACTTTTTTACTTGACTTTTTCAGTTTTAGATGACTTTAAATTTAGTTCTAGTTTATTTCTACTTCAATTCCTTCTTGTTCTTCTTTCAGTTCTATTTTAGCTTTGTTTAATAAGCAAGTTTATTCTTGGCTCAGAAGTTTCTTATCATTTCAAGACAATTTTAGCTAAATCCTTAAATTTTTGTGCAGTGGCAGTGCATCCAGTTGTAAGATCTAGTTTAAATCTAGTTCAGTTTTCAGTTCTTATTTACTTAGTTCTAGTTCATGTCTTTTTAATATTTATTTTAATACCATCTCAGTTCTAATGCTACTTCAGTTTTAAATTAAGTTTTGTTTCAGAAGTTCTATTTACGATAAATCCTAGCTCAGGATCATATTTACCCAATTCACAAACTTGTAATTTGTTTCTTAAATTATTATATGAAAAAATTATACCCTTTGTAAATAAATACTATTATTTTTGGATTTTTTTCTTTTTTTAAAAAAAGTTATAAATGAAAAATTGTTGGTGAAAATCTTTAACGCTGTGATGCATATATCGGCAATTCTTCAAACTCGTATAATTTTGGGGTTCAAAAAAATGTCGAAAATAATTTAATGGCACATCAACACTATTTAGTACCAATATTCATTGGCTCTAATGGAACGCAGGTCTGTTCACGTGAATGACTTTTAACGAACGGCGTCAGTGTTATGGAGATTGAAGATAAACATTTATAAAAAAAATTTTCAAAATTCTATATATAGTCCTAAATCAAAAATTATTGCATTTATGTGCTCTACAATGATGTATTTTAAATATAAATTAAAAATATATATTAGTGATTTAATAATTATTAAACCTTCTTATAATATTTGCAAAGTGTTTATATTCATCCATTTATTGCAAATTTCATTTTTTAATTTCATTTATGTACAATTTCATTTATATACATTTATTTGTACTTTATTAAATCTCTAAAGTTGCATTAAATGCAAAATTGTACTTTTTTTCGAACGCCATATTGATATAGGGTATTAAAGCAGCTACAGATTGACATCATCGCCAATTTTAATTAGCGCCTTGGGTTTCCCTCGTCGATTAATGTTAAATTAAAAGCATCGCGTTCTTAGCTCATGAAAATATTTTTAGTGAAATCATATTTTTTGCGTAAATAAAAATTTACGTAAAAATTTCTGATTTTTTTTATAAATAACTATATTTACACTTAGCAATTTAATATTTTAAAATGCTACAATGATTTTAAAATGTAATTTGGAAACCTTTTTTGATAACGCGATACTCTAGCTTTACTGAAATAACGTTGCGAGTGTGCCTCGCGAAAATGGCACCTTTTGGAGCCATTCACGTTTTCTCTCCAAGTTTGGGTATCTCCTACAGCATTTCTGTTGAGGGCACATTAACGAGATAGTTACTTATATGTCAAATGATGCATAATTACAAGAGCTATAAGGCTTTATTATGAATTTTGCAATAACCGAAACGTCGTAAAAAAACTGCATAATTTTAACATTTTTTTGCTGATCTTTTTCTACAAGTATTTATAGCCTACATTAAAAGAATTAAACACATGCTAAATTTTGCGATTACAGCAATCAAAAGAAAGAAAAAAACTTGTTAGTTTCAAAAACTTTTTTTGGATATTTTAAGTTTGAGTGCTTGACGGCACCTCATGGAATCTTTTCAGGTGTTGAAATTTTGTGAAATTTTTAACAGAATAATTTGGTCAGGATAACAGTCGCAAAAATAAAATCACTACTTCATCCACATGAGTAACAAGTTTTATTCCTTTCTTCTTTAGTGTCCTAAGAAAGGAGTTAACAACTACAAACAAAAGTAGTGGTGGCGTGAAAGACCATATTATAGTAGTTGCAACAGATATAACTATAAAATTTTTTCGGCGGTTTCTGCAAGAAGGTTAAGGCCTAAAAATAAATTTCTACTGGATGATACAATAAATCTATAGGGAAATGTATTGGTTAAATGTGCGCAGAGTGTTAAGGGCACACTGACTACTTAGGCATGTAGACAGTCTATGTGAACCAGTATTATAATAATTACTCCATCCAGACCTAAGCTATGGGATAAGGATTTTATTTTCCGTAGCTATGGACTGCAAGTTAGAGATTCATGCGTTAACAGATTCATACATTAGACAGCATATTTAACCATCTAACCGACCAATCGTTTTCTATGTACCCAATATGGTTCTTTTCTTTGGTTTTATTTACTAACTAGCGCTTTGAGGACAATTTTTTATTTTTTTGAAATGCAATTTATACGTGATTCTAGTGCTATTAACTGCTTAACTGTTTAAGCAATCTTTGATTTAAGTGGCTATTAAAATTCCATTAGTACCAATAACCTTGGAAGACTTAGCATTGTTGATGGTCTATGCAACTTCAGTGAGCGTAAAAAGTTGTGGTTCATGGTGTCGTTTTTTTTTTTTTTTTTTTTTCTCCGAGTGATCAATAAATATTGTGTAAATTGCACGCATTGAGATTAGATTTAAACAAAATTTTCAGTGGGAATTTAGAAACCTTTATCAGGTATTCGAAAATCCACTAGACAAATATTGACATTCTATCGGTTCCATTTGTCTTGTTTTCACAACATTAACTATTGTGAGAATCGTGTGTGATGTTTGCGTACAACACTTTGTTTATCCTTGGCTTCTGCTAATTTTACATTTCAGTTGATCAACCCAGCACTTTAAGATAAAAAAGAATATAAATAATAAGTTTGCCTCTTCGAGACTACTTTTTACAATTTTGGAACATAAATATTCTCCTTTTCATTCGAATTATGTTAAAAAAAATTGTATAAACGTAGTATAATTATTTTTATAGATTTTTCTTTTTCTTATCCCACTGTTTACATTATATGCTTCTATATTTTTTTGTGTAATAACAATAAATGTCAGGTAATGTGACAATAAGTACGTGCCGATTTAAGGATTAAATAAAAAGATATAAACAAATTGTCTGCTTATAAATTTTGCATAAGTGTTAGGTGCTTGGCTCCTACATAAAGGCGCCTTTATATAGACAACAGTAAGGCAAAGGTAAACAGGGGGGCTAAGGTAAAACGTTTTTTATAATAAAATAATAAATTAAAAAATACTTAAGCATGTTTATCAAAATTAATATTTAATAATAAAAAAAGGGATTTAAAAATCATTAATTTAAGTTAAACAAAAAATAAATATAATTTCTTATTGAACAAAGTTTAATTTAGGTAAAGAGATTCGGATGTATTAGTAATTGTATTTTTTAATAATTGTTTTTACTATTTAAATTTATTTTTTATTAATTACTACTAATGTCTATTAAGTTTTTTTTGGAATTTGTATTTAGTATTTTGTTTTTATTATCTTCAAATTTAATTAATTTTATTTTTTTTTTTCTAATAAGAATTAGTGGTTCATTTTCCCACCTCCCTTTGTGAATTTGATTTAAAAAATCTATTCAACTAGATTATTTTTCATATTAAACAAAAAAATCTGTTTGCCTGCAATATTGCACGCCTTCCAATAAGAATAAAAGAAAATGAGGGAAAAGTGAGAAAAAAATGACAATGTAATAAAAACAATGAGTTTATTTTATGTAGTTGTTGTATTAGTAAAAACAATATAAAAACAACATCAAAAGAAAAACAAAACATAAGAAAAACCCCACCACTAAAATATAACAACAACAATTACAGCAGCAATAACAAAACAAATGTAAAGTAATCGGTATAAATTGCAGTAAAAAACATAAACACTCAAATGAATATACAAAGAAACACACATTAAATGCATATGGGAAAAAACAGAGACAAGCATTGACATGGCACAGCATTGAGTATTTACTCAGTTACAAAAAATACAATTATTTTGAATTTTTGTTTTTCATTAAAAGCAACAACAAAACAATGTGTTATTATAGAAAAAGGGTTGCCGGAGTAGAAAATCAAAGAGTGGTGATTTTTTTTAAGAAAAAAATACTTTATTTTGATATATAGTATAACGAGAGAGGAAGACATAGTCGGTCAAGCCCAACTATATGATACCCTACACCATTTCGATCCACATAATTTTGTTTTTACTTATATACAACCTACTTGTGTTTAATATTAACATAATACTAACATTTGTATGGGATTTATGCACGTTAATGATTTTCGGGAGAGGATTTTATATGGGAGCTATGGTCAGTTATGGACCGATCTTCATGAAATTTAGCAGACATTTTTGTTGATATATAACTTATTTGTACTAAATTTCATTAAAATATTCCTATTTTTAAGGCATCTAAAAGAGTTAAAACTCTATTCCGGGAGGACGTTTGTATGGGGGCTAGGTGAAATGAGCCGATCATAACCAAATTCAGTTGGAAAAAAGCTTATGTACCAAATTTCATCAAATTATCTTCAAAATTGCGACCTGTACTTTCCGCACAAGCTTTACATGGACAGCCAGCCAGCCAGCCGACCAGACGGACGGACATCGTTAAATCGACTCAGAAAGTGGTTCTGAGTCGAACGGTATACTTTAAGTTGGGGGTCCGAAGATTTTTTCTCTACGTTACAACTTCTGCACAAACACATAATATAAAGTATACTCGTAACAGCTGTTTTACAATTTTTTCATTGACATACTTCTCGGAACTGTCAAATTGTTTTTGTATTCATATGCAATTTTTTTCGAGTTTTTTTTACTCTTCCTCTCCTTCATTTCTCATTTTCCTTTTAAAGCATTTGACACTATGTGCAGTAGTTTTGCACTAACAAAATACAAGCAAATGTTGTTTTTGTAGATGTACGAGCACTTTCTAATTACGCTATGAATTTGATATTTAAATAATTTTTATTTTAATTTTTTAAAGAATTTTTCAAAAATTTCCTTCTATCAAAAATATATGGCAACTCTGTCATGGGATGATCGGAGATGGCACAAACAAGAACGGCCATAGAAAAATTTATAAAAAAGCACACTCAAACACACTCTGTCACTACAATAACAACAAAAAGCAATTAAAGATAAAATAAAGACAAAAAAGGAACATGAAATAATAACAAAACAAGATTGACGTTATTGAAAAATATTTTTTTGTAAGTGTGTGTATGCATGAATTTATTTTTTGCTTTTTTTCGTTGAATGTTGAACTTCATATAAACGAAATGAAATGAGTTTTTTTTTATGTTTTTGCTTTGCTCATATGTTTAGCAAGCAGCTAACAGCGGGTGGGGTAGTTTTTCTTAAACTAAAAAACTAAAAGCAAAATGGATAAAAGAAAAACATTAAAAACTTTTGGCTTTTAACACAAAAATACAATTTAAACATAAAATTTTTATAACACTTCTTAAAAAAAGTGGGTACTTGCTTTGCTTTTAGACATACTTATGAAAAAAGGGAATTTCCTTTATAAACCCTCAAAAAAGACACGCCTACATTTATTGATATTTCACCATATCCTTTACAGGCTCAAATACAAATTGAACTATTGAGAACATAAATAATTTTTAACTTAAATACTTAATTTTTAATTTTCTTTAAAACCTTAATTTATTTTTTTTTCTCTATTTATTTATTAATACATATTTTTAATCTATTCTCCTTTAGCTGCGTTCGAAAAATCTTATTTCACAAAATTTTTATGTTTTTTAAACATTTTCTTAACACCTTTTTTATTTTATTTAAACACACACGCACACTTTTACTCTCGTATCTATGTTGTATTAAAATTTACAAAAAATTATAAAAAACTATCTGAAAAATGCCTCTTAACACAAACTAGTTGGAAAAAATACTTTTTTTAATGATGTTGGTCTTATTACTTGTTATATTATAAAAAATTCTTCTTTCTTCTTCTTCTTTTTTTGTCAGCAACTTTTTTTCTTGTTGGATTTTTTTATGTTTTTCGTTTATATTTTCAGTCGTTTTATTGGCGTTTTTTCTTAAAATTTTATTAATTTTTTATAATTTCAATTTCGTTGTTATTTATTTAAACATTTGTGTTAATTTTTTATTCGTATTTATCGAGTTTTTAATGCAAATTTTTATCATTTGCGATTTTTTTTTCTTTCTATTGGTGTGTGTCGTACTATTTTTTTCTTTTAACTAAAAGTGTCGTTTTTCTCATTATGACACGCTCTCTCTTTCTTTTTTGCTTTTTGACTTTACTTTTGTCATATTTTTCCATGCAGGGTTGCATTTTTAATGTAATACATATGGTTAATGCTAGGGGGCGTTAATAAATTTTGTTATGTAATGAATTAAATAATAGTAAAAATTTAAGAAAATTTTAGGAAGAATCAAGTAAATAAATAAATTAATTGTATAAAACCAAAACTTTATCCGAGTTTTTTTTTATCTAAATTACTAACTTTAGTAACTTATACTATGTTCACATATAAAGTTTTTTTGAAAAAACGAGTCGTTTTCTTAAAAAACACGAAGAAATTGACTTGTTTTTTCACATATTTTTAAAGCCAGAGAACATCTCGATTCGAGTTGTTTAATTATTTAACACAATAAAAACAAACTAAATTTCCATACAGGGAAGAAATATTTGGTATTTTTAGTAAATAGAAATTTGTTGAAAACAGAATTTGTAAAAATTTTCAAACAGTTTAAAAACAAAAAATTAAAAATTATGAATGAAAATTATATTTCTTCATAAATTTTATTTGCTTAAAAATTTTATTTTTTGAGTTTTGTATATAAAATTTTTATTGAAATACAAAATTTGTGAATATATTTTGGCTGACGAAAAACAGACCAAAAGGAAGAACACAATAAAATGATATGTGAACAGTGATGTTTAATTTCATTGTTTTTTCCAAAAAACCAGTCAAAAACTTGTGTATGTGAATAATATTAGATAAAAAAAATTGTTAAAAACTTGTTTCAAAATGTTATCATCGAAGAAATTAACTTTCGTTAAGTTTTTTAAAAAAGCAAAACTTAAAAAATTTGCTTGGAATGTTTCTCTCAGTTACATAACTAACACAAATATGTAAAAATTCTTTCCTAGCTGTTTTCGTTCAATAAATAAAGTTTCGTCATGTTTTGAAAATAATCAAAACTCTAAATGTATTATAAAAATTTTATCTCATAATTCCGAATTATAAAAATATACAAAACGCCCTTCTAACTGCTTTTGTTAAAAAATAGGACTTTCGTTAAGTTGTCTTTATAAACAAAAATTTAATAATTACAATGGAACTTTTAGTTACTTAAGTAAAAAAATGTTAAAAGAATATTCTATCTATATTCGTTAAAAAATTTAACTTTCGGTAAATTTTCAAAATAACCAAAAATATAAAATTTTACAGAAAGTCACCCAAATAATACAAATAAGTTAAAAACTCTTAACTAGCTGCTCTTGTTCAAAAAAACCATTTAAAATTTTTTATAGAGAAAATTTTAATATTTTATTTATTATAACAATAAGTTATAGACTTTTTCATCTGCTTTCGTTAAAAAAACTCGTTGTTTTCTTAAAAACCAAAAATTTAAAACTTATGGAAATTTTATTTTGGTTACTTTAGTTATACAAATAAGTTTAACAAAAAATTTTCTATGGGTATTCGTTCACAAATGAAACATTCGTAGTTTCTTAAACAATTCAAAATGTATTCAAAATGCATTTTTTTAAGAATTGTTATCTCAGTTATTAAAGTAACACAAATATGTTAAAATACATTTTCCTGTTTCTTTCTTTCAAAAACTAGACTTTCGTTAAGTTTCTAAAATAGTCAAAAATTAAATTTTTTTCTAAAAATTTTATCTCATTTTCCTGAATTGTAAAAATGTGTTTCTAGCTGTTGTCGTTAAACAATAAGACTTTCGTTAAGTTTCTTTAAAATCTTAAGAAAAATCCCAAATTTTTGATGAAATTTTATTTGCGTCTCCTAAATTATATTAATATTTAAAAAAAATTTGCTTCTAGCTATTTTCGTTAAAAAAATAAACTTTCGTTAAGTTTTTAAATGAACAAAAATCTAAAATTTTTGTAGAAACTTTTGTCTCTTCATACCAAATTACATGAATATTATTAAAAGAATACTTTTATTTGTTTTTGTTAAAAAATTAAACTTTCGTTAATTTTTTTGAATAACCAAAAATGTTTAACTTTTACAGAAATTATATTTAATTTTCTTAAATTCTATAAATACAATTAAAAAATTGCTTGTAAGTATTTTAGTTTGAAAAATAAACTTTCGTTAAGTTTTGAAAATATTTAAAAATTCAACATTTTTACGGAAATTTTAATCTCATTTGTCTAAATTATAAAAATACAATAAAAACTTTTTTCTAGCTGTTTTCGTTAAAAATATAAACTTGCGTTAAGTTTTCTTAATAAGCAAAAATTAAAATTTTTTAAAAAAATTTTAATTATCTCTTTCAAAATATATGAATATTTGAAAAAATCACTTTTAGCTGTTTTCGTTCAAAAATTAACTTTCGTTAAGTTTAAAAAATAATTTAAAATTCCAAAATTTTTTCACAATTATTATCTTAATTTTTCTTAAATTTATAACTAAGTTAATAAACTGTTTCGAATTGATTTTGTTAAAAAAGTAAACTTTCGTTAAGTTTTTTTATTAAACAAAAATTACAGTTTCTGAAAAAGTTTTTGTCGTAGTTATTCAACAAATATTAAAAGCACATAAACATTTTATTTTTTTGTATAATTTAATTATTGTTTTACCTCAAAATTATTAAAATTTGTTCCTATTTTTATGATTTTCAAGGTTTTTAATAAATTTTATTTAATTTTTATATTATTTATTAAATTTTATATAATTTTTTTTTTCTTTTTAATAAATTTTTAAAAAATTTGTATTCATTTAAATTATTAGAGTTGTACCTCTGAACTAAACCGCTGAAAATATTGCGATATGAAAATTTTACTGTATAAACAGTGAGTTAGTACAATATTTGTAAGTAAGTAACTCATGAAAAATAATCATGATTAGTGCAGCTAATTGCAAATAAAACGTTCAGCGTTGCCACTTCCTATTACGATCATAGAATTTTCGATGATAATAGTTTAATTTTTCCCATCTGGCACGACAAATAAGGAAATATATATTATTTATTTGCAAGTTATTTTTATTTGCAATAATCTAGCGTATAAACGTAATAACAGATAAGTTACTGCGTATTGCTATTGTATTTTAAAACTGCTGTTGTTAGAGTGCCACTATCATTTTGACTTTGATCGTTGAAATGAGCCATTTAGTTCAATTTGGCACAACTCTATTATTATTTTTTTAATTTATTTGCACATTTTTCATTTTTATTTTCCCTTTTGTATCTTTTATATCATTAAAGTTATTTTTACTACTTAAGAAATACAACCCTGTTTATTGTTTACATGACACCTTCTTCATGTGGCAACTCTTTTAAAGTTTGTCATATAACAGAGTTGCAAATTTTGTGTAGTATATGTTTTGAAAATATGCAATAAATAACGGTAAATGATGGAAGATAATAATAAATTATTTATTAATGTACACTTTATTAAAACTTATTAATTATTTATTAATTTTAATCAAATTTTAATACTTATTTACAAACAAAAGTTGTGTTGAAGTAAAAAACTGTTAAATAATCATATGTTTTGTTTTACCTCCCACAAGAGAGCGCCAGAGAGAGGAGAGAGTTTGTAAGGAAAGAGTTTTTTTGTGTAGGTTAAGAGTAAACTCTACACTTTTTTTTTAACAAATAGCGGTAAATATTTGTTTCAAGTATATACAGCATCCCGTTGAGAACTTACTCTCATTTTTTTAGTTTACTGGTATGTGTTTGTTGTTTTTTTATCTACTCATTAGGTTATACTTGTATATATCCTGTGAGCATCCATTGTAATATACGTTTTTTTCCGTTTCTTTTTTTTTTTTTTCAATTTCTTTTCAAAGAATCTGTGTATTGCTAAATTTGCCCATAAAAATTTCAGTTACGCGCAGACTTTTGGATTAAACGTGTTCGTGAAAGAATTCTTATACTAAACGCTAAAAAATTTTTAATAGAAAAATATGTGAAGAAAAATTTTTTTTACACAAGAAAAGAAAAAAAATATATCACAAAAAAATGGAAATTTTGCAAAATTTGCAAAATTAAGTGAAAGAAATTTTTTAATAAAGAAATACGACATAAAAGTGTAATAAATTTATAAATTAAATAAAGAAAATTTGAAAAAAGTTTTAGCTTAAAAAAAAGTAAGAAAGAAAAAATTTATGTTTCAAGTTAACAAGAGTGGGTGTTATAAAATCTAAAAAAATCACGTTTAACTGGCATTTTAAAACAACAATGTTACAAAATCTAATGAAAGAAACCTCCCAAATGTGTTATAATATGGAAGAAATATATATTTTGCAAAATATATTCCTTTATTATCTAAACTTTAGATCATGAAAAAAGAAAAAAAAAAAAAAAAAAAAAAAATAATTTGTTATGAATTGAACTTTTAAAGAAATTTTCAAACCCTTAAGATAAATTGTAAAGTAAGAGATTAATTAGCTAAATCAAACAAAAATTGTTAAAGGACAAAAGACAAAGAAAAATATTTGCCTTGACACTAATATATTTTTTTTTCACTTTAATGAAGGAACTTTAAAATTATTATGACGTTAAATTTTGCTTAAATAAAAGAAAAAAATTAAAAAATCGTGCATTAAACAAATTTAGCGTTTTTAGATAATATTTTGAAAAAATCCACAAAAAAAAGTAGAAAAAAAAACTTTTTGTTAAAATTAAAAAGATTTATAAAAACCTAAATAAAAAACGAAAATGTTTTAGTCTTTTTGAACAATATTTTTCATATTAATAAAAAAAACACCGACAATTTGTTTTGGCGTTTTCAACGCTAATTTGTTTATCTTTTTAATTTTAACAAAACTACAAAAAATATGATTTTTCTCTTGTCTTAAATAATTAAATTTGAAAAATTCTTGAAATTTTCTCAGAAAAACGTTCAAAAAATTTTGAGCGTTTTAAACGCTAATTAATTTTTCTAAAAAATCAAACAAAATGTATAATATAATATTATTTTTTAGCTAAAATAATTTAATTAAGAAGATTTTTACATAATATTTAAAAGAAAAAACTTCTGAAAAATTTCAGCGTTTTTTTTAACGCTTATTCATTTTGCAAAAATTAGACGAAAATTTTAAAATATTTTTTTTTTTTTTTTTGCTTAAAAATTTCTAAATTTTAAAGATTTCTGCAAAATTTTTCATAAAAAACGTTGAAAAAATTTTGGCGTTTTTAAACGCTAATTTATTATTTCTAAAAAAATCAAACAAAATTTATAAAAACTTATTATTTTCTAGCTAAAATAATTTAGTTATGAAGAATTTTTTATAATTTTTAAAAGAAAAACCAGCAAAAAATTTCAGCGTTTTTAAACGCTTATCTTTAATTTTGAAAAATCATAAAAAATTTATTTATTTGCCCAAAAATTTTTAAATTTTTAAGATTTCTGCAGAATTTTTCATAAAAAACGTCCAAAATTCTTTAGCGTTTTTAAACGCTTTTTTAAAATTTTTAAAAAATTGGATAAAATTTATAGAAAATATGAATTTTTTTCTCTAAAATAATTTAATTGTAAAGATTTCTAAATAATTTAATAAAACGCGTCAACAAAATTTCAGCGCTTTTAAACACTTTTTAAATTTCAAAAAAAAATCCAAAACGTGTAAAAACATATATTTTTGCTTAAAAGTATTTAAATTTTAAAGATTTCTGCAAAATTTTTCATAAAAAACGTCCAAAATTTTTTTTAGCGTTTTTAAACGCTAATTTATTTTTCCTAAAAAATCAATAAAAATTTATAAAAAATATAATTTTTTACCTAAAATAATTTAATTATGAAGATTTTTATATAATTTTTAAAAGAAAAAACCTCAAAAAATTTCAGCGTTTAAACGCTTATATTAAATTAAAAAAAACAATTGCCGAAAATTAAAAGCTATTTTTTTTTTTTCCAAAAATTATAAAATTAAAAAGATTTCTGCAAAGTTTTCCATAAAAAAACGAAAAAATTTTAGCGGTTTTAAACGCTTATATAAAATTGCTAAAAAATTGGATACAAACTATAGAAAATGTTATTTTTTGCTCAAAAATGTTTAAATTTAAAAACGCCTTTTTTCAAAAATTAACAAAATTCTATCAAAAGTAATAAAAAATGTTGATTTTTATTTAAATTTTTTTTTAAAATATAATATGCTTTAATAAATTCTTTAAAAGCGCTTAAAATAATTTTTGCGTTTAAAAACGCTTTTTTAGAATTTTATAAAATCGAGAAAATTATTATGAAAATCATAAATTTAAGATTACAAAAGTTTAAATTAAAAAGATTTTTTGCAAAAAATCGTTAAAACGGCGGAAAATATTTTAACGTTTTTTTTTTTTAGATTTAAACTAAATTTTATGAAAACTAATAAAAAACTGTTTCTTTAATCTAATTTTTCTTTTAGAATTAAAATTTCTTTCAAAATACGTAAATAAAATGTTAGCGTTTAAAAACGCTTTTTTATAATTTGGTGAAAAATAAAAAAAATAAAAAAAAAAAATAAAAAAATATACTTAGAAAAAACCTAATTTCTTTATTTAATAGTCTAATTTTTAATTTATCTATAAAAAAATTATAAAAATATAGAATAAGATTTTAGCGTTTTTAAACGCTAATTTAGATATATAAAAAAATCTTAGAAAAATTATAAAACATACAATGTTCTTAGCCAAACTCTTCCCAAAAACTTAAAATTCTTACAAAATTTCATAAAAAACGCGTAAAAATGTTAGCTTTTAAAAACGCTTTTTTAGAATTTGTAAAAAAAAAATCGAGGAAACACAAAAACGGATTTCTCTATTTAAAATAGTTTCATTTTTAATTTAAGTATATACAAAAAAATAATAAAAACACAGAAATATTTTTTAGCGTTTTTACACGCTAATTTAGATTTTTTAAAAAATGCTTTGAAACAAAACAAAACATATAATGTTCTTGGCTAAACTTACTTAAAAACTTAAAATTCCTACAAGATTTCATAAAAACGCTTAAACTAATTTAGCGTTTAAAAACGCTTTTTTAGAATTTGGTAAAAAACAATAAAAAACTTACAAAAACATAATTTCTCTATTTAAAATAGTTTAATTTTTAATTTATTAAAAAAAAAAACAAAAAACTTTTTAGCGTTTTTAAACACTTATTTAGATTTAAAAAAATTCTTTCAAAAATAATAAAACATAGAATTTTCTTAGCTAAACTTGATAAAAAACTTAAAATTCTTAAAAAATTTCATTAAAAAAAAAACGCTTAAAAAATTTTAGCGTTTAAAAACGCTTTTTCAGAATTTGTTAAAAAACAAGAAAAAACTTATAAAAAACAGCAATTCTCCACAAAGTTCAAATTACATAGATTTATATATAAAAATCATAAAATTTCCAAAAATATTTCAGCTTTTAAAAACGCGTTTTTTTTTTTAATTTGTTCAAAATCTAACAAAATTACAAGAAAACAATATTTTTGTACTTAAATTTTTATACAAATTTCTTTTTAAAATCTTTTTCTACATTTCTCATTTCATTTTGTCTTTTTTTCAATTTTCTTTTTCTGCTTTAAATAGTTTTCTTTTCATTTCATCTGCTTGAATAGTTAAAAAATTGTTTTTTATTTTTAAAATTTTCTCAGGGATTTGTTAATTATCTTTCATATATTTTCATTTAACCATAATTAATTACCTTTTCCACTCTATATTACCCCCTACTCTTTGCCTTTCTTTTTTCATTCTCACACACACACACTCTCTGACACACAGGAGTGTAATGAGGACTGACATTTCTGGTTGCTAATATGTTCGTTGGTAGCTGCTGTCTCTAACTTGTTTATTTCTGCAATAGCAGCCATTCAGCCACCAGCCGCAGCTTATTTTACCAAATGAGAATTTGATGTTGAGGCTTAATTGTTGACGAAAATAGTTTTTGTTGCTGCTATATTTTTTTTGATTCCTCCTAATTACTTACTAGAGGCATGTGCATATAAAAACACCAAAAGATTTTTGCTGAACTCCAATGTACATATGTATGTGTGCTTAGGCTAAATGCTTGTAAATGAAATGGCTGCCTTGCCCTCTTGCAAAAACTGACAGGGAGTTTGTTTGTTTGTTTGTATGTATTTTCATGTATTTCCTCCCAAGACGTTGTTGTTTGCTTTTTAATTTTTATGTCATATAAAAATTAAACAACAATTTTCTGCTGCTTCCCTTAAACGGATACGCACACATATACCATTAGATTTTGACGACTGTCGTCTACAACAACAATACACACGCACTTACAACGCTATTACCAGAGTAAGATTTATTTTATAGTTCTGTTTTAAGAGTTTCAATTCCTTAATAATATTAGAATTTAGAGATATTAGAAGAAAATTAAAAGGGCTTAGGGAGTAGATATTCCTTAAGGAGTGCTTGAGATTTTTATGGTCGAAAATAGGGGAAAAGAAGGATAACTTAAAATTAAGCTAATTAAGAGCTTTTAAGTTGCAGTAGATTCTATAGAATCAATTTAAAACTATTCACACTAAACTATAGTTCATACTATACATTAAACTATAATTCAGACTATAGAGTAGGCTTTACTCCAGACTATAGACTAGACTACAGACTATAGACTAGACTATAGTCCAGACTATAGACTAAACTATAGTCCAGACTATAGACTAAACTATAGTCCAGACTATAGACTAAACTATAGTCCAGACTATAGACTAAACTATAGTCTAGAATACAGTCCAGAATAAAGACTAAACTATAGTCCAAACTATAGACTTGACTAAAGTCTATAGTCAGGACTATAGTCAAGTATATAGTCTGGACTATAGTCAAGTCTATAGACTAGATTATAGTCCAGATTCGAAAATACAGTCCAGACTATAAACAAGACTATAGATCGTACTGTAGACTAGAATATATTAAAGACTATAGACTAGACCAGACTATAGATTACACCATAGCCGAGACTATAGACTAGATTATAGCCGAGACTATAGACTAGACTATAGTCTGTACTATAGACTAGACTATATGTAGTCTGTGCTATAGACTAGACTATAGTCTGTACTATAGACTAGACTATAGTCTGTACTATAAAGTAAACTATAGTCTGTGCTATAGAGTAGACTTTAGTCTGTACTATAGACTAGACTATAGTCTGTACTATAGCGTAAACTATAGTCTGTACTATAGCGTAAACTATAGTCTGTGCTATAGAGTAGACTTTAGTCTGTACTATAGACTAGACTATAGTCTGTACTATAGCGTAGACTATAGTCTGTGCTATGGACTATGGACTAAACTATAGTCCAGACTATAGACTAAACTATAGTCTAGAATACAGTCCAGAATAAAGACTAAACTATAGTCCAAACTATAGACTTGACTAAAGTCTATAGTCAGGACTATAGTCAAGTATATAGTCTGGACCATAGTCAAGTCTATAGACTAGATTATAGTCTAGACTACACACTATATTAAACTATATTCTGTACTATAGAATAGACTATAGTCTGTACTATAGACTATACTATAGTCTGTACTATAGACTAGAATATAGTCTGTACTATAGACTATACTATAGTCTGTACTATAGACTAGAATATAGTCTGTACTATAGACTAGACTATAGTCTGTACTATAGAGTAGATTATAGTTTGTACTATAGAGTAGATTATAGTCTGTGCTATAGAGTAGACTATAGTCTGTACTATAGAGTAGACTATAATCTGTACTATAGAGTAGATTATAGTCTGTACTATAGAGCAGATTATAGTCTGTACTATAGAGTAGATTATAGTCTGTGCTATAGAGTAGACTATAGTCTGTACTATAGACTAGACTATAGTCTGTACTATAGACTAGACTATAATCTATACTATAGAGTAGATTATAGTCTGTACTATAGAGTAGATTATTATAGTCTGTGTTATGGAGTAGACTATAGTTTGTACTATAGACTAGACTGTAGCCTGTACTATAGACTAGACTATAGTCTGTACTATAGTCTGTACTATAGGCTAGACTATAGTCTGTACTATAGACTAGACTATAGTCTGTACTATAGACTAGACTATAGTCTGTACTATAGACTAGACTATAGTCTGTACTATAGACTAGACTATAGTCTGTACTATAGACTAGACTATAGTCTGTACTATAGACTAGACTATAGTCTGTACTATAGACTAGACTATAGTCTGTACTATAGACTAGACTATAGTCTGTACTATAGACTAGACTATAGTCTGTACTATAGACTAGACTACAGTCTGTACTATAGACTAGACTATAGTTTGTGCTATAGACTAGACTATAGTCTGTACTATAGACTAGACTATAGTCTGTACTATAGACTAGACTATAGTCTGTACTATAGACTAGACTATAGTCTGTATGAACTAAAGACTAGACTATAGTCTGTACTATAGACTAGACTATAGTCTGTACTATAGACTAGAATATAGTATGACTAAAGACTAGACTATAGTCTGCACTATAGACTATGCTATAGTATGAACTAAAGACTAGACTATAGTCTGTATTATAGACTAAACTATCGTCTGTGCTAAAGACTAGACTATAGTCTCTACTTTAGACTAGACTATAGTCTTAATTATAGACTAGACTATAGTCTGTACTATAGACTAGACTATAGTATGAACTAAAGAGTAGACTATAGTCTGTGCTATAGACTAGACTATAGTCTGTGCTATAGACTAGACTATAGTCTGTGCTATAAACTAGACTATAGTCTGTGCTACTGACTAGGCTATAGTCTGTGCTACTGACTAGACAATAGTCTAGACTTAAGTGTGTGCTATAGGCTAGACTATAGACTAAACTATAGTCTGTACTATAGACTATAGTATGAACTAAAGACTAGACTATAGTCTGTACTATAGACTGGACTATAGTCTCTACTTTAGACTAGACTATAGTCTCTACTTTAGACTATACTATTATAGTCTTAATTATAGACTAGACTATAGTCTTAATTATAGACTAGACTATAGTCTTAATTATAGACTAGACTATAATATGAACTAAAGTCTAGACTATAGTATGAACTAAAATCTAGACTATAGTATGAACTAAAGACTAGACTATAGTTTGTGCTATAGACTATACTATAGTCTGTGCTATAGACTAGAATATAGTCTGTACTATAGAGTAGACCAGAGTCAAGGCTATGAAATAGACTAAAGTCAAGACTATGGTATAAATTAGAGTCAAAACTAGAGAAAAGACTAAAGTCTGACCAACATTCTGTTCTATTACATGTTTTATATTGAACGCAGTTGTCGTCTAGTCTAGATTTCTAATTAATATTGTTTTTTTATCATTCTTTGTTTTAATAAATTTTCCTTGGTTATTATATTTTTTTATTTGCTTTCATTCTGTCAAATTTTATATTATACTTTTTTTAATTACTATAGATTTTATTTGCAAATATTAAAGTTTAGTTATGCTGCTTTGACAGCGATAATAAGGTTTTAGTTTGGTCTTAGGTTTGTTCTGTAAACGTTGGAATATATTTTACAACAATTAGGTTTTTTTGTTGAAGCACGTTTACTTTTATTTTTTTAATAAAACCCCTTGCTTTTCCCTTTTATGACAAAGTAATTTAGTTGTATTTTTGTATTTTTTTTTTCGCTTAGAAATCCTTTAACAAATTTATCATTTGCTTTAAAAAAAATTTATAAAAAGCCTTAAAGTATGCTTTGGATAATAATATACAGTTTTAAGGTTTTTTTGTTTTTAGTTAAAGTTTGTGGGAGAGAGTGAGATAGAGAGAAAGAGGATATGAGAAGGTTTGTCTTTTACTGGGGTTATAGTAAAATGGTCATTTGTTGTTGTTGTTTTGAGGGGGAAGCTGTTGTTGTCATTTGTTTTGGTCTAAAGATGATTTTGTAAAATAAATTAACAACAAAAACATGTATGTTTTAACATTAATTTTTCAATTGTTTTTTTTTTTTTTGTTTTTCTCATGTTTTTGCTGTTATTCTTTAAGTGTTAGTGTTGTTTGTATATTTTACTCATATGTATGGGACTGTGTGTGCAATTATATTTAGAAATTGGTTTTTATATTATTTAAGTATGTGTTTTAATATTGTTTTTGTTAGGTTGTGGTTCTAGATAAGTCATTTGTTTTGTGTGTGTGCGTTTTTTTTTGCTTGATTTTGCTGCTGTTTTGTTTTTGTTGGTATGTTGTTTTTCTCTTTTGCAATTTATTTTTCTTTTTACTGCTGTTGATGGCAACCTAACCTTAATTTTTTTTTTGTGGGATTTAGTAATATTTTATTTTAGTTTTTTTTTTTTAATAAAAATAATAAGAAGTTAAAACTACATTTGTTACAATAATATATCATTTTTATAAATTTATGAACATTTCGATTTATTTCCAAAGATTTTAGTTAGAAATTACACCATTTCTAAGAGAAAAATATAAACAATTTTTTGATTTAAAAATATCATACATTTTTGTTTAGCCTTTAAATATTTTTTTTACTACCTCTTATGTGCTTTGGACTTTTATGTGTTTATAGAAAAGAAAATTTAAATATTATTTACATTGTTATGTTTCCTACAAAATAATAATAATAAAAAATAAAAAAACTGACCATTCACTGTGGTGACCTACAAGATAGTTTCAATTTTGTTACTATTTTTTTATTACAAATAATAAAGTCTACAAAAAGCAGAAAAAAAGGGTCTTAAAAATTTTTACAAAACTTCATTTACATATTAAGGTTTTTCTTTTATGGAAAAAATATTCAAAAAAAAAAAAAAAGTAATAATATTTACATACAAAATTATATGTAACAATATATAAACTTATGTATGTATTTAATTTTTTCCATATTATATTTATTATTCAATATTTTATGCATGTTTTTCCTTTTCTTTTTTGTGGCCAAACCAAATGATGAATGTTTTTCTTTTTAAGGTTCAAGGTGGCGTTGGCCGACAAGAGAAAACGACCATACAAAAAAGATTTGAATATAACAAGAAAAATAAAAAAGGAAATAAAAGAAAATATATATTAAGAAATAAAAATACTATAAACATTTTCTTTATAATAAAATACACTCTTATTTAAACCACTTCAATAGCATAACAAACATTTTCTTACTCCCACTACTTCTTGCCTTTGCTCTTACTCTCTTTTCCTTTTTATTCCATTACATTTACCGTAAGCTAAAGTATAATAATATTTGTGGTTTTTTGTGTTAGTTTGCAGTAAACAGTAACAACTACCAACATTAGCCAAGTCAACTAAACAAAAGTAGAGCATTTGTATAGGAAAGTAAAGGAAATAGAAATAAGCAGCAGCCACATTGAAATGTGGCTCTTCTCTTATATACTTACATCCACATAAACACAAAGAGTTATAAATGCAAATATGCATTAATTTAAAGTAAATTTAAAAAAAAAAAAAAAAAAAAAAATTTCTTTAGCCGAAACTAAACGAAATTTTTGAAAACTCAACGAAAGTAAGACAAACTAAGCAATAAGTAGTAATTTTCTTAATTTTAGCCTTAAATTTGATAAAAATAATTTTTTTACAAAAAAATTTAACTGGCCGAAACTGACCGAAAATTTTTAAAACTCAACGAAAGTAAGAAAACTTAACAAAACAAACTAATTTTGTTCATTTTAGCATTAAATCGGGTGAAATTAATTTTTTTACCAAAAAATTCAACTGGCCGAAACTGACCGAAAATTTTTAAAACTCAACGAAAGTTCAAAAAATTTCTTAAAATACAATATTTTCGCTAATAACAGTTTAAATATTTAAAAAATTTAAATTTTTTATAAAAAAATTTTAAACCGAAACTGACCGAAAATTTTCAAACTCTTTGAAAGTAAGAAAAACATATCAAAACAAATTAATTTTGTTAATTTTAACATTAAATCGGATAAAATATTATTTTTTACCAAAAAATTCAACTGGCCGAAACTGACCGAAAATTTTTATAATTCAACGAAAGTCCAAAAAATTTCTTAAAATACATTATTTTCGTTAATAGCAGTATAAATATTTCCAAAATTTAATTTTTTTATAAAAAAAATCTTTAGCCGAAACTGACCGAAAAATTTTCAAAACTCAACGAAAGTAAGAAAAACTTAGCAAAACGAAATAATTTTCTTTATTTTAGTGTTAAATTTGTTAAAAATATTTTTTTTACAAAAAAATTTAACTGGCCGAAACTGACCGAAAAATTTAAAAACTCAACGAAAGTACAAAAAATGTCTTAAAATATATTATTTTTGTTAATAACAGTATAAATATTCAAAAAGTTTTATTTTTTACGAAAAAATTCTTTGGCCGAAACTGACCGAAAATTTTTAAAACTCAACGAAAGTAGAAAAAATGTTATAAAATGGTTTAATATCATTAATTTCAGCCTGAAAAATGAGAAAATTTAGATTTTTACAAAAAAAAATCTTTGGCCGAAACTGACCGAAAATTTTTAAAACTCAACGAAAGTATAAAAAATGTTATAAAATGGTTTAATATCATTTATTTCAGCCTGAAAAATGAGAAAATTTAGATTTTTACAAAAAAAATCTTTGGCCGAAATTGACCGAAAATTTTTAAAACTCAACGAAAGTTCCAAAAATGTTCAAATATAATTTATTTTTATTATTTTTAAGCAAATATTGCAAAAATGAAATTTTTTATAAAAAAAATTACTTAAGCGAAACTGACCGAAATTTTTTAAAACTCAACGAAAGTAGAAAAAATGTTATAAAATGGTTTAATATCATTTATTTCAGCTTGAAAAATGAGAAAATTTAAATTTTTATAAAAAAAAATTTTTGGCCGAAACTGACCGAAAATTTTTAAAACTCAACGAAAGTTCAACAAATTTCCAAATATACTTTATCTTTATCTTTAAGCGAAACTGGCCGAAATTTTTCAAAACTCAACGAAACTAAAGAAATGTTGTAAAATGGTTTATTATCAATCATTTTAGCATAAAAAATTAGAAAAACTTATTTTTTTATCAAAAAATTCCTAGGCCGAAACTAACCGAAAATTTTTAAAACTCAACAAAAGTTAAAAAAAAATTTTCAAATATACTTTATCTTCATTATTTATAAAGCAAATATTGCAAAAATGAAATTTTTTTATAAAAAATTACTTAAGCGAAACTTTCCGAAATTTTTCAAAACTCAACGAAACTAAAGAAATGTAATAAAATGGTTTAATATCAATAATTTCAGCATAAAAATTGAGAAAAACTTAATTTTTTATAAAAAAATTCTTAGGCCAAAAAAATTTAAAACTTGACGAAAATTTAAATTTTTTTTAAGACGGTTTAATATGATTAATTTTAGCATAAAATGTGAACAAATTTTACAAAAAAAAAAAAAAAAATAAAAAAAAAAATTCTTTGAAAATTTGTTTCTTATATTTTTGCGTTTTATAGCACTTAAGTTTGAAAATTATCAAAACTAAAATGTATGTTAGATTTTAAAGTTATAGACATTGTTAGTTAGTATTCAAAATATTTAAAAATACGATTTTATAATTTTTATTTTGTATTAAGTTAACATGAAACAAAAATGTCTGTCAGTCTGTCCTTTCGTCTTAAAAAAATGTTTGAAAATTTGTTTCTTATTTTTGGGCGTTTCATAGCACTTAAGCTTTAAAATTGTCAAAATTAAAGAATTTACTAGATTTTAAAGTTATAAATATTGTTGGATAATACATAACTTTTTAAAAATATGATTGTGTAATATTAATTTATTATTTAGTTTGCTAGCAACAAAAATGTCTGTCCTTCCGTCCTGCTATATGGCGATATTATTTTCACTTAAATTTACCAAACTTTTAAAATTATTTTAAAACGTTAATGTTTCACTGATTTTTATACTTAAAATCTTATATAAAAAACTAAAGTCTCCGAAAACTATTAAAAATAATATTTTAAAATTATATTGAAAACTAAGTATACAGGAGCAAGTTTTCTGACTTTACCTTTTTGTTAGAAGTGGTTCTCATATTTTGGCGTATTATAACACTTAAGTTTAAAAATAGTCAAAATTAAAAGGTAGGTTAGATTTTAAAGTTATAGATATTGTTGAACAATATATATATTTTCCTAAATACATGATTATATAACTTTAATTAAGTAACATGCTTACATCAAACAGAAGTGTCTGTCAGTCTGTCCTTACAAAAAAAAAAAAAAAAAAAAAATTCTTTGAAAATTTTTTTCTTATATTTTTGCGTTTTATAGCACTTAAGTTTGAAAATTATCAAAACTAAAATGTATGTTAGATTTTAAAGTTATAGATATTGTCTGTCAGTTTGCCTTTTCGTCTTAAAGAAATTTTTGAAAATTTGTTTCTTATTTTTGGGCGTTTCATAGCACTTAAGCTTGAAAATTGTCAAAATTAAAGAATTTGCTAGATTTTAAAGTTATAAATATTATTGGATAATATATATCTTTTGTAAAAACACGATTGTGTATTTTAAATTTATTATTAGTTTGCAAGCAACAAAAATGTCTGTCCTTCCGTCCTGCTATATGGCGATATTATTTTCACTTAAATTTACCAAACTTTTAAAATTTTAATGTTTCACTAATTTTTATACTTAAAATCTTATATAAAAAACTAAAGTCTCCGAAAACTATTAAAAATAATATTTTAAAATTATATTGAAAACTAAGTATACAGGAGCAAGTTTTGTGACTACTTTTTTGTTAGAAGTGTTTTGGCGTATTATAACACTTAAGTTTTAAAATTGTCAAAATTAAAAGGTATGTTAGATTTTAAAGTTATAGATATTGTTGAATAATATATATATTTTTTCAGGCACATGACTATATAGTTTTAATTTAGTAACAAGTTTACATGAAACAAAAATGTCTGTCTGTCCGTCCTTTCATCTTAAAAAAATCCATGAACATTTGCTTCTTATATTTTGGAGTATTATAACACTTAAGTTTGAAAATTGTCAAAATTAAAAAAATTGTTTAGATTGTAAAGTTATAATTATCGTTGGTTAATATACAAAATGCTTAAAAATACAATTATACAACTTTAACAAAATATTAAGTAGATATGAAACAAAGACGTCTGTCAGTCTGTCCTTAAAAAAAAAAAAAAAATCTAAACATTTGTTTCTTAAATTTGGGCGTTTCATAGTACTTAAGTTTAAAAATTGTCCAAATTAATATATTTCTTAGATTTTAAAGTTATAGATATTGTTGGATAGTACATATTTTTTTTTTTAAATATGATTATATAATTTTAATTTAATATTAAATTTACATGAAACAAAAATGTCTGTCAGTCCGTCCTGTATGTAAAAACAAAAACGAATTCTCTGATTTTTTTTTTTTTTTTTAATAAATTTTAAAGGAAATTTAAAGTTAAAATTCCCAACAAACCAAGAAACGATACAGTATCATTTATGATATCATAATTTTAAAATTATATGATAAAATATCGAAATTATATTTTCCTTAGAAAAAAACTTCAAACATTTTCAGGAAAATTAAATTGAAAATTTTTGTATCAAAAAAATATTTTATGTTATGTTTTATATGCGAATTGAATTTTTACAGCTAAAAAATTGCAAAAAATTAACGCGTATAAGATGAAGAAACCAATATCAGCACGGATTTAAAGGGGACTTGTATTCGGATTGCAAAAGTTTCGTATTACATGCAAAATGATTTGGAGCTGTATGAACATTGGTTTATTATGGCTATTTTATTAATTTTTGAAAACATATTTATAATATTATATATTGATCCAATCTTAGCATATATTTGTGTATATATTTTGCAATATATTGCTAAACTATCGCGCTGCTTAAATTTAATGATATCATTACTAATATCGTTATTTTCAAAAATTATGATATCATTTTCGAGTGTACCTTTTAGAAAGCAACCTATATCATTTTAGAATTATAAATGATATCATTCTCGGACTTCTATATCACCGAAATGATATCGTAATGATATCATTACGATATCATTTGGTTTGTTGGGATTATCATTTCTTAATTTTAGAATTTTTGGTATATTTAGAATATAAATTGAGTAACAAAATATATATTTTTTATCTCCAGCAATCATTAAAATTAAATAAATTTTTCATGACTTTCCAAACATATGTAGGTGTAAGTTGAAAAACGTGTGGGTAATACAAACACTCACACATACACATTTTTATGGAGTAATTTAAAAAAATTCTCTAAATATTTGCTAAACATACATACATCTAAAATAACTCAAGTTTGAAAATTTCTAACAATTCATAATAAATTATAAAAAAAAAATCAATAAACAATTTTTTAACCACAAATTAAGACTTTTATGCAAAATTTTATAATAATTTTTTATGCAAAATAATAATAATAATAATAAATATATAAAAAATATAAAACAAATATTTATGTAACAAAATAAAATCAAATCTATTTAATAAATAAATTTACTTTTTTTTCGTCAATGAAATAAAAATAAATTCTAAATGAATTTCCGTTTGTTTTTTTTTTTTTTTTTTTTTTGTAGGAAGTGAGTGAAATTGTATAAAAAAATTTAAAGTGAATTTTGCACAAAATAAATATAAAATATTCTAAAAAATATATAAAAAAAATGTTAAATCCTTTCAACAAAATGTCTCGTTAAATTTTCACAATTTATTGGTGTTGGTGGCTGGTTTTAAAAGCTTCAATCAACAACAGCAACAACAACATCATCATATTCAGCATTCAACTTTAAACTCCTCTTTATCCTCACCCACACACACAACCATCATCATCAACAACAACCTTGTTCTCTTAGTGAAAGAAAACCAAACACACTCACATTTACCTGCTGTGATTTTGAGTGTATGCGTGTAATTCACATTCCTGCCCTACAAAATGCGTTTGAGTTTCTTTTAAAATTTTCCAAGAAGAAAAAAACATAATAAAATCATATGCGTTCCCTTGTACTTTTAACTCTCGACAAACTTTTCCTGCTTGTATTTCCTTTATCGTGTTAAGCTAAGTAAAGTTACAACGACAGATACAAATTTGATAGAGAAAAAGAAAGAAAAAACCTCAACGAAATAACAACCATATTCGGTTGTGTTTTGGCTTATTTCCGTTAATTGTTGTTGTTATTGCAATGCAATCGAATACAAGTCGTGCTACTTTAAGTGCACAATCATCGGGTACACCTTCGGCATCAACAATATCATCATCTGGCAAGGTAAGTGTAATTTAAAACTAAAAAAATTAAAAAAAAAAAAAAATTATAAAAAAATATTTTTTGAAAAATATTTAGGAAAAAATTTAAAAATAATATTAAATAATTTAAGAAAACATAAAAACTATTTTTTTTTTTTTAATTTTAGAGAAAAAATTTATAGCCGAAACTGGCCGAAAATTTTAAAACTTCCTTAAAAGTTTAAAAGTTTAAAATATAATATTAAAATCAAAACTTCAGCCTAATTAAGAACAAATTTTAATTCTCTATAATTATCTGTAATTTTTTTTAAACCGAAACTGACCGAAAATTTTAAAACTGCACGAAAATCTTTAAAAATCACTTTAAAATTGCAATAATATGAAGAAAATTAAATATCTTAAATAAATTCTTGAAATTTTGGAATATTTGACCAAATTTTTTATAACCGAAACTGACCGAAAAATTTAAAACTGCACGCAAATGTTTAAAAATCACTTGAAAATTTCTATAATATGAAGAAAATTAAATATCTTAAATAAATTCTTGAAATTTTGGATTATTAGACCAAATTTTTTATAACCGAAACTGACCGAAAAATTTAAAACTGCACGAAAATGTTTAAAAATCACTTGAAAATTACTATAATATGAAGAAAATTAAATATCTTAAATAAATTCTTGAAATTTTGGATTATTAGACCAAATTGTTTATAACCGAAACTGACCGAAAATTTTAAAACTGCACGAAAATGTTTAAAAATCTCTTGAAAATTACTATAATATGAAGAAAATTAAATATCTTAAATAAATTCTTCAAATTTTGGAATATTTCATAAATTTTTTTATGAACGAAACTGACCGAAAATTTTAAAACGTCATGAAAATTTTCAAAATTAACTTAAACATGTCAATAACACTCAAGCAAATACAAATTTCGAATAAAATTTTGAAATTTTTTAATATTTCAGTAAATTTCTTATAGCCGAAACTGACCGAAAATTTTAAAATTGTACGAAATTGTTCAAAAATCACTTTAAAATGACAACATAATAAAGAAAATTGAATATCTTCAACAAATTCATGAAATTTTTTAAAATTTAATAAATTTTTTTATAACCGAAACTGGCCGAAAATTTAAAAACTGCACGAAAATGTACAAACACAACTTGAAAACGTCAAAAACACTCAAGCAAATAAAAATTTCGAAATAAATTTTAAAATTTCTTAATATTTCACCAAATTTTTTATGACCGAAACTGACCGAAAAATTTACAACTGCACGAAATTATTTAAAAATCACTAAATAATAGCAACAATATAGAGAAAATTAAATATTTTAAATAAAATCATGTAATTTTATAATTTTTAACCAAATTTTGTATAACCGAAACTGACCGAAAATTTTAAAACTGAAAGAAAATTTTCAAAACTAACTTAAAAATGCCAACAACACTCCAGCGAATAAGAGTTTCGAATAAAATTTTGAAATTTCTCAATATTTAAGTAAATTTCTTATAAGCAAAACTGACCGAAATATTAAAAACTGCGCGAAAATATTCAAAGACAACTTGAAAGTTGCCACAAAATAGAAAAAAATAAATTTTTTATTAAAATTCATGAAATTTTTTAATATTTCATCAATTTTTTATGGCCGAAACTGACCGAAAATTTTAAAACTGCACGAAAATATTAAAAAAACCGCCTGAAAATGTCTACATTATCTAAACAATTATTTATTTTGAAGAAAATTTGTAAATTTCTTAAAATTTCAATTTTTGTTTTATAACCAAAACTGACCGAAATTTTTATAACTGCACGAAAATGATCAAAAATAACTTGAAAATGGCCACACTATAGAGAGAAATAAATTTCTTATTAAAATTCATAAAATTTTTTTAATATTTTAACAAAATTTTTATAACCGAAACTGACCGAAAATTATAAAACTGCACGAAAGTGCTTAAAAATTGTTTTAAAATGTTAATAAAATACAGATAGCTAAAAATTTTAACTCAATTCATACAATTTTTCAATATTCCACCAAATTTTTTATAGCCAAAACTGACCGAAAATTTTAAAACTGCACCAAAGTGTTTAAAAATCGCTTTAAAATATTTATAAAATTCGGACAGTTTAAATTTTCAACACAATTTATGCAAGTTTTCAATATTTCGTCCCAATTTTTATAACCGAAACTGACCGAAAATTTTAAAACTGCACGAAAGTATTTAAAAACCACTTTAAAATGTTAATAAATAAAAGACAATTATTATTCCAATAAAATTCATTAAATTTTTTTAATATTTATCTATAATTTTTATAACCGAAACTGGCCGAAATTTTTAAAAGTTTCGTTAAATTGCTAAAAATAGTATGAAAAATATAGATTATATTTATATAACAAAATTATTGATTTTTGTTATTTTTTTCCTAAATATTTTATAACCGAAACTGACCGAAAATTTTTAAATTCTGCTAAAATTTTAAAAATAGTATTAAAAAATTATAAATTTAAAAGAAATTAAATAAAAATTAAAATTTTGTTATTTTTTGCTTAAGTTTTTTTTTTTTTTTTTTTTGGCTGAAACTGACCGAAACTGTCCGAAAATTTTTTAAACTGCACGAAAATGTTAAAAATTTATTTTAAAATGTTTAGAAATGACAATTTATTAAATTTTTAGAAAAATTAATGAAAATTCTAAATTTTGCTCTTAAGTTTTTATAGCCGAAACTGCCCGAAAATGTTTAAATTTTTTTAAAACTTTAAAAATAGTATTAAATAATTATAAATTTAAAGGAAATTAAATAAAAATTAAAATTTTGTTAATTTTTGCTTCAATTTTTTCAAACGAAACTGACCGAAACTGTCCGAAAATTTTTAAAACTGCATGAAAATGTTCAAAAATTATTTTAAAATGTTAAGAAATGACAATTTATTAGATTTTTAGATAAAATTCATTAAAATTCTAAATTTTTCTGCTAATTTTTTATAGCCGAAACTGACCGAAAATTTTTGAAACTGCACGAAAATGTTTTAAAACTTTTTTTAAAATGCAAAGAAATTAAAGAAATTAAATATTTTAAGAAAATTGTTGAAATTTATCTATATATGACTAAGTTTTCTATAGCCGAAACTGACCGAAAAATTTTTAAAATTTCTAAAAAGCCTAAAAATATTATAAAAAAGTGTAAAATTATTCATAAATAATAATATTAATAATATTTAGTAATTTTTCTAAAATTTTTTTATAGCCGAAACTGACCGAAAATTTTTTGAAATTCCTTAAAATGAATAAAAGTACTAAAAAAGAGTGAAATAATTAATAAATTATTATATTAATAATGTTTGCTAATTTTTGATAAATTCTTTTATAACCAAAACTGGCCGAAAATTTTTTAAATTCAGAGTTTTAAAAAAATTTTCTAATTTGTGTATTTTTTTTTATAAAAAATTTAATCTTAAAGCAGTGAAATAATTTTAGGAAAATTATTTAAACAATGTTTGCCTTTAACTACCCTCAGTTTCTTACTAAAACCATCATATTTTTTTATACTTTTTCTAGTTATCATATTTATGGTAAAAACAAATAAAACTAAGTACAGCATACTAATACACATAAACACACACTAAATGGCTGGAAAATATAATTAAGATATATGAAAATAAATTTACTATTTAGATAAGGTTTCTTTCATACATACTCCACCTGCTAGCTCTCTCTCTCTCTCTCTTTTGGTTTTTGCATTTATGCTAACAATATTTACTAACATTATAACTACCGACTTTTTACGGTTATTAGGAAAGAAAAAGCCAGTCAAAGAGGAAGAGGTAGGGAAGTAGGAAAAGGGAGAAGAAACGAAAAAAAAAAAATTGTAATAAAAAATTATAATGAAAATAAATAAAACAAAATTGTAATGAGTGTAGGAAAAGTAAAAAGAAACTTTACTATTTTTTCTTTGCTTATGCTGCTGCTTGCTGCCTTAGAGATTAAACTATAAAAAAATTCCTACGAACTATAAAATTATTAAGTTTGTTTTGGTAGGGTGCAGAAGAAGAAGAAGAAGTTTTTCTTTAACTTTTTGAATTGCACATTAAAGCTTAAGGTTTTTTTTTTTTTCAGTGGCAGTTAATAGTTAATGAGCAAAATGGTCAAGTGTAAAAAAAATATATTTATTTAAGAGAAAAGAATAAAATAATTAAAAATTATAGGATTTAAAAGTCTTTTTTAACATAAAAAAATTAATTAAAAATTATTTATTAATTTTTAAGAATTTTATTAATTTAATAAATTTTTATTTTAATTAATTTTTTAAATATTTTTTTTTGAATAAGAATTATTTTATAGCCTATAACTTGTAAATTTTCTACGCTACTAAAATATAAAATTAACAAAAATTATTGACAAGGACTTAAGCTTTTAGAAAATTATTATCATAAACACCCTGTTCAAATACAGGGTTATTAACAAGCTTTCAAAGTTGTTCCTTTTGGCTGTAAAGAAATTAAAAGAATTTGTAATAATTATAAAATATAAATGCTAATAACTTCTAAACTTTTAGAGCAATTAGAAACGTATATATGAGAAAATTATTTATAAAAGCTTAAGCTTTAAGAAAATGTTTATTATTAACACCCTGTTTAAATACCGGGTCAATGGCAAGGTCTTAAATTAAACCTGCTGAAATAAAAATAAATTTGAAGAATTTTTTTTATTTTCCTAAAAATTAACTGACTATAACTTCTAAACTGTTCGTTTAATAGAAAAGTAATCTACTAAAAAATTACAAAACAGGTCTTAAGCTTTTAGAAAATGCTAACTTTAAATACCCTGTTTAAATACAAAGACAACCACAAGGCCGTAAAGTTGAGCATCTTAATTAAGAATTAAGTGGAATAAATTGTTACTTTTATAAATAAAAATTGACTATAACTTCTAAACTATTGGTTTATCCAAAAATTTATCCAAAAAAGAAAATTGAAAAACAGGACTTAAGCTTTTAGAAAATATATATAATAAGCATTCTATTTAAATACAAAGTCATCCACAAAGTCGCAAAGTTGACCATCCCAATAGAAAAAGAAATTGCAATAAATTCTTACTTTCATAAATTAAAATTGACTATAACTTCTAAACTGTTGGTCTTAAACAAAAATAATGTATTAGAAAATTATAAAGCAGTATTTAAACTTTTAGAAAATGTATATAATAATTACCCTGTTTAAATATAAGGACATCTACAAGTCCGCAAATTCGAGCAACTCGAGTGCAAATGAATTGGAATAACTTGTTACTTTCATCAATATAAGTTGACTATAACTTCTAAACTGTTGCCCTTATTCAAAAGTAATGTATTGAAAAATTGTAAAGCATTACATAGTACTTTAAAAAATGTATATAAAAACACCCTGTTTAAACACAGGGTCATTCGTAAGAACCCAAATTTGAGCACATCGATTGAAAAAAATAATTGGAATTAATTGTTACTTTCGTAAATGTAAATGAACTATAACTTCTAAACTATTAGTCTAATTCTAAAGTAATGTATTAAAAACTTATAGAGCAGGACTTAAGCTTTCAGAGAATGCAAATTATAATCACCCAGCTTAAATGCAAGTACATCCACAAGACCGCAAAGTTGAGTACCTCGAGTGTAAACAAAATTGAAATAAATTGTTACTTTCATTAAACAAACTATATATTACTTTTTATTTTAAACTAAATAAAAAGTAATATATAACAAAATTATACAGCAAGAACTAAGCTTTCAAAAGATGTATATTTGTAGTATATCATAAACCCCCTAATTGAATACAATAACATTTACAATATCACAAAAAGTGTTAGAGAAATTTCAAAAGATGTATTAGTTTCATAATAATAAAATATCTATAACTTCTAAAATGGTGCTCTAAACGAAAAGTGATATATAAGAAAAATATAAACAAAATCTAAGCTAGTAGAATATTAAAACTTTAAGTACGCTATTCCAATACAGGGGGAGTCATATATGAAAAAACTTAAGCTCTTTAAAAATAAAGTAAATATTTTAAAATTTTTTAATTTTTATTAAAATTAAATATTCGAAGCTTTTGAAAGAGTTAAAAGATAAGTAAAAATAATATAACAGGACATAAGCTTTCAAAAAAATATATAGTTTTGGCTAGTTTGTTAAAAAAAAACCAGAGCTAGAGACAGTTAAATTGACCAACTCAAGACTGAATAGAATTTTTGAGTTATAAAAAAATAATTATTAATTTTTGTTAAAATTGATTTAATATATTAAATAAATAAAAATCTGTAAACATTTGTGAACAGCAGACATAATAAGCTTTTCAATGATGTATTATAAGTAAATATTTTCTTCTCCACAACATCAAAATTTAAGCACAAACTCAACTTTTCATAGGAAAAATATGTTTTACTAGTACAAATGATTTAGTCAATTTTAGCTGTAAAAAAACTTAGTTTATATTCTAGTCAGGAGTTATAAAGCTTGATCTTTTTAAAGCTTAACTTCTCCTCTATAACTTTTGTCTACAATGTTTTTCTAAAAAGATCGTTAGTTTCAGAGTTATTAGACATTTTACGTTTTACTGTAAAATTACATTAAATATAATATAACTTGCCAGGTAGTCAATTTTGTTCTAATTATAAATCATTTTAAACTTAAGAATAATGTTTTATGTTTAAGTTTTCTTAAAGCTAAGGTCCAGTTATCTGATCTGTTTATATAACTTGTTTAAAAGACCACAATAGTTTAAAAGTTATGGGCAATTTTTACATTAAAAAATTACATTAAAATTGGTAATACTCATAGTCAAGTAGTCAATTTTGACTTGCTGTAGTTAATTTTTTATTTAAAGAAGTTAATTTTTAGTTTAATATTTGAATAGCTTAGGTTAAGCTTTATAATTTATATATATAACTTTTTTAAAGCGGATCATTACTTTACGAGTTATGGCCAATTTTTGGTTTAAAGTCATAAGATATAAATACAAAAATTTCTCATGCGAAATACTCAATTTTGAAAGCATAAAGCTCAGCCTATAGTTTTACAATATGCTTACAAGTTACATGTTCTAAAAGCTTATATTCTTCTTTATAATTTTAATATACAACTTTTTTTAAACAAATCAATAGTTTAGAAGATATTGCCAATTTTAGAACCTGAAGTTAAATTTCCTCTATAGCACTTTTCGCACGTAGAAAAGTCATCTTTGACAGTATGTAGTTTTGGCAGTATTAAAACAGGGTGTTTACGGGTATGATTTTTAGAAAGCTTAAGTTTTCCTTTCAGATCTTTATATAATATTTTTTTTAAATGGAGCTATAATTTAAAAGATAAATCACATTTTCTAACGAACATAAAATTTTACTTAAAGCACATGTAATAGTTAACTTTAAAGGGAGGTAACACTGTCTATGCTAAAACAGGGTGTCTACGAATTTGATTTTCTAAAAATGTAGAATCTGTTCTATTAATTCTTCTCAGAATTTTTTGCAATTGGACCAATAATTTAAGAGATAGAGCAAATTTTATATTATGTTAAATATAATATAAAGATTTTTGTTTAAGTTTGAGTTGGTAAACTTTCATTGCTCATAGCACAGTTTGTATGCAAACAGGGTGCTTATAAATCTAATTTTACAAATATTTAAGGCTTTTTAAATAATTCTTGTTTAACAATCTTTTCAAATATAGCAATAGCTTAAGAGACAATGGTATTTTTGCATTTCGCCATCAAATATTAATATGTTATTTTTCAGTAATGCGATAGTCGACTTTGACAGTTTGTAGCTCAGGATTCATTTGAGTAGGACATTTACTTGATAAATTTTTACAAAGAATATTTCCTGCTCTATGTTTACCGCATACAATTCCTTTCAAACAGATTAGTAGTTTAAGAGATAAATAACGCCAACTTCACTAATGTCATAAAAATTCACTAAATTTTTGTATATAGTCAGTAGTAGTCAACTTTGAAAGCTTGTAGCTAAGTCAGTGTTATAAAATAGTAACAGAAAGTATGATTTTTAGAAATCTTAGGTCCTGCTTTATTAATTTTGTATTCGACGGAGTAGTAATTTAAGAGCATTTGTCGAATATACATTACTCTTCAGAAATACATTAAAAGCTTTTTTTAACGCAAAGTAGTGAACTTTGATAACATGTCGCTCAGTCTGTATTACAACAACGTTTTTAGAAAGTAAATTTTCGCAAAGCTTAGGTCCAGTTTTATAAATTTTGTATACAACTCTCTTCAAATGTACCAGTCATTTAAGAGATAAGGCCAAATTTACGTTACTCTTTAGAAAAACACTAATAGCTTTGTTACGTTTGTAATAGTAGTCAAGTTTGACTGCTTGTAGCTCAGTTTCTATTAAAAATAGGTGTTTGAAAATTATAATTTCAGAAAGCTCAGGTTCTGTTTAATCAATTTTATATATAACTCTTTTTAAACGGATTAATAGTTTAAGAGATAACAACGCATTTACTTTACTCTTTAGAGAAACACTAAAGGATTTTTTACACTAGTAGTAGTCAAGTTTGATAGCTTGTAGCTCAGTTTCTAATCTAAGCAGGTGTTGAAAGATTATAATTTTAGAAAGCTAAAGTCCTGCTTTATCAATTTTGCATATAACAGACAAATAGTTTAAGAGATAACAATGAATTTACATTACTCTCTAGAGAAGCACTTAATGCTTATTTAAGCTCGCACTAGTCAACTTTAACAGCATGTAGCTCAATCCGGATTTCAAGAAGGTGTTGACAAGTAAGATTTTTAAAAAGCTGAGGTTTTGATTTATCAATTTTGTATATGAATCTCTTCAACCGTACTAGTAATTTAAAAGATAATGACAAATTTACATTACTCTTTCGAAAAACACTAATAGGTTTATTATGTTTGCAGTAGTCAAGATTGATAGCTTGTAGTTCAGTTTTTGTTCAAAGTAGGGGTTGGAAAATTATAATTTTAGAAAGCTTAAGTCCTGCTTTATTAATTTTGAATATAACTCTTCTTAAACAGATAAATAGTTTAAGAGATAACAACGAATTTACATTAATCCTTAGAGAAGCACTAAATGCTTATTTAAGCTAGCACTAGTCAACTTTAACAGCATGTAGCTCAATCCGGATTCCAAGAAGACATTGACAAGTAAGATTTTTGAAAAGCTCAAGTCCTGCTTTATTAATTTTGAATATAACTCTTCTTAAACAGATAAATAGTTTAAGAGATAACAACGAATTTACATTAATCCTTAGAGAAGCACTAAATGCTTATTTAAGCTAGCACTAGTCAACTTTAACAGCATGTAGCTCAATCCGGATTCCAAGAAGACATTGACAAGTAAGATTTTTGAAAAGCTAAAGTTCCGCTTAAGTCCTGCTTTATTAATTTTGAATATAACTCTTCTTAAACAGATAAATAGTTTAAGAGATAACAACGAATTTACATTAATCCTTAGAGAAGCACTAAATGCTTATTTAAGCTAGCACTAGTCAACTTTAACAGCATGTAGCTCAATCCGGATTCCAAGAAGACATTGACAAGTAAGATTTTTGAAAAGCTAAAGTTCCGCTTAATCAATTTTGTATACGACTCTCTTCAAACGGACCGGTAGTTTAAGAGAATTTGCCCAAGTTAGTCTACTCTTTTGAAAAATACTAATAGCTTCAATACGCTTGTTATAGCTCAATCGGTGTTTTAAGTAAGAGTTGGCAAGTTCTGTTTTCAGAAAGCTCTGTTCCTGCTTTATCAATTTTGTATATGTCTCTCTTCAAATGGATTTAAGAGAATTTGCCTAATTTACATAACTCTTTAGAAAATCTCTTATGGCTTATTACATTTGAAGTAGTAGATTTTAACAGCTTGTAGCTCAGTCCAGGTTCCAAGAAAGGTTTAACAAGTATGATTTTCAGAAAGCTTAGGTCTTGATTTAACAATTTTGTGTATAACTCTTTTTGAACGGACAAATAGTTTAAGATATAAAAGTGAATTTACATAACTCTTTAAAAGAAACACTAATAGCTTAATTAGGTGTGTAGTAGTCAAGTTTGATTACTTGTAGCTCAGTTGGTATTGGAAATAGGTGTTAAAAGGTTAGATCTTTAGAAAGCTAAGGTTCTGCTTTATTCATTTTATTAATAACTCTTTTTAAAAGGACAAATAGTTTAAGAGATATAGGAGAATTTACATTACTCTTTAGAAAAACGCTAATAGTTTTATTACGTTTATAGCAGTCAAGTTTGATGGCTTATAGCTTATAGTTGGTATTGGAAATAGGTGATCGAAAGTTAGGTTTTTAGAAAGCTCAAGTCCTGCTTTATTATTTTTGTGCATGGACAAATAGTTTAAGAGATAACATCGAATTTACATTACTCTTTAGAAAAACGCTAATAGTTTTATTATGTTTATAGTAGTCAAATTTGATGGCTTATAGCTCAGTTGCTATTCCAAGTGGATATTGGAAGCTTAGATTTTCAGAAAGCTAAGATTCTGTTTTATTAATTCTATTTATAACTCCTTTTAAATGAACAAACAGTTTAAGTGATAAAAGCGAATTTACATTACTCTTTCAAAAAATAATAGCATCATTACATTTGTAGTAGTCTAGTTTGATAGCTTGTAGCTCAGTTGGTATTTCAAGTAGGTGTTGGAAGGTTTGATTTTCAAAATGTTTAGGTCCTGCTGTATCTATTTTTTATATAACAATTTGCAATCCGCTGAAAAGTTTAAAAGTTAGGACTGACTTTAGCTCACGTTTTTTAAAATTTCTTTTAATTCTTTTTACTTACAAATTAACAACTTTGATATATTCTAACTCACCCTGTATTTACACAGGGTGTCTTTAATATAAATTTTTTTTAAAGTTTAAGTTGTTTTCTATATTTTATTTGTGTATTTCTTGGCAAAATATTTCATTGTTGTGTATTATTTCATAGTTAAGAATTAGATATCAATTACTACTTTTTCTCTTTTTCTTTTTAGTTTTAGTTTCATTTTAATTTCATTTTAGTTATTACTATGTAGTAACTTTTAATTCATCTTATATTTGTTTTATTAACCAGCCTTCATTGTCTTCCTACTATTACCTTGTTCCTCCGCTTGTCATTTCCTTTTGCCTGCTGCTGCTCGTGGTAAAGCGGAAAAGCTTATAGCAAAATCTTGGTTTAATCATTAATTTCTTTCTGCTACGCATAAAATTTTTGTATATGAACGCATAATAAAAATCTCCGTTTCTCATTAAAAACATAATGACAACGTCTCAAATAAGTTATATATATAAACGACTTCCTTTATGAAACTTCCGTTGCTGTTATTGCGATTTTTTTCTCTCTCCTTTCTTTCTTTATTGTTTGTTTTATTTTGCACTAACTTTTGTTTGGTATTTTTTTCATTGTACAATTGCGGAGGAGTTTTTGCGGTTAATAAAATGCCCTGAAATATGCTAAAGTTTAGTAGTGCATTTGCAAGAATAACAAGAGGGTTTTAAAAGAGAGTAAAAGAGAGAAAAAGTTTATGTGTGTTAAAGTGGAATAAAGTGTGTGGTTTTAGTATTAATTGAATGCAACTAGTAGGTTACTGGCTGTCATTTTTATTGGCCTCAATTAAAACTAGAATTGAAATTTCTTTTTCTGTGGTCTTTTTGGAAAACAAAAAGTTATTTCAGCTTTTAGAAAATTGTGGTTTTAGAAACCAAACAAATTTATGAATTTTAATTAAAATTCTCAACATGTTTAAAAGTATGTAACAAAATAAATAAAATTTTAGGAGAAATCTAAGAGCAAAATTAAATTTTAACAAACAAATATTTTTGATTTATGTTGCTTTAAAAATATCCTTTAAAGTTTTATTAAAAACATAACATTTCCTTAAATGTTTTTCTCTAGCATCCTGTTTTCCTTCAATGTATTTTAGACAACTAAAAAACTTTCTTTAGTAAATCCTTAACTATGAAAATATCAGCAATATTTTCCTTATATTTTATGAAACTTTTTCAATATAATAAGTTTGTTTTAAAAGCAGTTAACTAAATCAAACATCTATGTACCTCTTTCGCCTTTAAATGCTCATTTCTCTTACAAACAACTCAATATCTATTCAATAAACTTTATATCAATATCACCAACATAATATTTTTTTTTTTTTTGTTACCCTTAACCACACATCATATTCACTAACATCTATATCATTGTCATTCTTTAACTCATCAACATCTTTGTATAGAGTGGTTCCATCTCATCCGTTGTAGTTTCCCTTAATGTCCTGATATCCTCAATTGTTGTTATCTTAGTCCATAAACTAAACTTGTGGCATCTATATATGTGACTATCATTCATTCGTTTAACTTTGTTTCATTTTATTTTTTCAATATTGAAAAAATTCCATTTACGAAATGTCATTTTATTGAGTTACAGTTATGATAAGGGTTGTCATTAGTTTGTCATTGGTTAAGTGACATCAAGGGAAATTAAAAAGTTGAGATTTAGGAAATTAAAATTAAAAATTTTGATATCAAGTTACAAGTTTAAAAAGTTATATATTTCGTAGGGTGTATTATAGTTTAAACTATAACTTAGTCTATAGTCTAGTTTATAATTCATATTATAGTTTAAAACGGACTATCCTTGTAGCACTTGATGGTGTCGAAAGCTTTTGACACCGTCAGTTACGCTACTCTCTTCCAGGACATCCTGCAGTCATAATGCCAAACAATTTGAAGAGATGGAAAGTGAATTATTTGAGTTGCCGTCTGTCGTTCGTAGATAAGGAGTTTCTCATGGCGGGGTCCTGTCACCACTCTTGTTTTATTTTTACCTCTCGAAAATCCCAGCTCCTTCACCAGGAGTTGACGTGATATCTTATACAGACGACTGTACAATTACGCCGACGGGCCAAAATGTTGATGAACTATGCGGTTTGGTAAATGGTTATCTCAGTGAAATTCACAATTTCTTCACTGCGTGTAGCTTGAAATTGTCACCAGTGAAGTCGACAGCAAAACTCTTTACCACCTGGACTAAGGAGGTAAAAATGAACCTAGGCATCGTAGTCGATGTAGTCCAAATTCCAACTATGAACTACCCGAAGATCCTGGGGGTCACTTTCGATAGTTTTTTTTACCTCCTCAGCTCATGCCACTGCAATCATGCATAAATTGCAAAGTAGAAATAAGATCCTCAAAGCGTTAGCTGGCAGCACTTGGGGTATGGATAAAGAAACCTTATTGGCTACATTCGCTGAGTGATACTCAGTGGAGAAATATTCAAAGCTGCCAAAATGCAACCTTAAGAACCGTAACGGCTGCTTAGAAATCTCCTCACCACATCACTTTCACGAGGAAACCAAGGATCTTCTGGTTAAAGAACACAACGTGATGCTAAGTCAGCAGTTCCTTCTGGGATGTCATTGGATGGGTCATCCAAACTTCGACATCACACAGTTGGAGACTCCCCCGAGGCATGTCAGAAAAAAAAACCCTTCGCATATACGAGGAGAATATATAGAGGTATGTGCATGATCATTTTGATAGCACCTCGTATATGGCTGCTTTAAACAACATTCATAGAGACGCCAGAAATTCCGCGGTTGCAAGCTACCTATCGCAGACAATGAGAAGAACCTGCCGCAGAAAACAAGAGTAGTTCTAGCACAACTAGAACTACTCGCATAGACCGTTCGGTCCCCAATATATGCCCAGCATGTGGATAGGGTCTCCACGACACCCACCCACATATTTAGCTGTCCGGCCAACCCTACTTTTGTGGACTCATCCAGTAGAAGTTGCGCAATTTCTTGGCCTTGACCTTCAAGCAGAAACTCCCGATTAGAAAATTGTAGCTGTTACAACAACTATAAGACTTTGTGACTATAATAATTCTCTTCCGTTTTGGCGATTTTTTCTTGTTCTTTTTTCATTTAGTAAATTTTTTTTGACATATCTTCTAAAGATTTTTTTTTTTTCATTTTGGTGATTTTTTTATCTCTTCATGTTGGCTGTTTTTTTTAGGCAAATTTCTTCATTTTTCGTTTTGGCGATTTGGTTTTTGTGATTTTTTTTTTCTTTAGGAATTTGTTTGGTTATTTTTGTGTTATGGCCATTTTTTTCACTTAGGCGTTTATTTTATTTATTATTTTAGTGTTTTTTCTTTTTTCTTGTAATTTTGGCAATTTTTTTACTTTAGCGTTTTTTCCGTTTAAGCTATTTTTAATGTTGTTTTTTCGTGATTTTTTTTTTATTTTTTTTTTGTCGTTTTGAGAAAGTTTTTTTGCTTTGTAAATTTTTTTTCGTTTTGATAATTTTTTTCGGTTAGTAGATTTTTTTTGTTTTATGTATAATTTTTTTTATGTTTAGGCGATTTTTTTCATTTATGCGATTTTTTTTTAACTAGCAGATTTTTTCTTTTTTTTTTTTTTTGATTTTTAATAATTTTTTAATAATTTTAAGTAGATTTTTTATTTTTATACCCATCATCAAAAATATTGATTTTGTCATTCCGTGTGTAACATGTCGAAGGAATCGTCTCAGACCCCACAAAGTATATATTTTCTGGGTCCTGGTTCGATTCTGAGTCGATCTAGCTATGTCCGTCCGTCTGTCCGTCTGTTGAAAGCAGGATAGGGCTCGAACGGGATAACGTAGGTGGACGAAATTTGGCACAAATATTCTTATATAAGGTTTGTTTGGGATTAAAAATGGGCAAAATCGGTTGACAAGCAAAAAAATTATGGGCTAAAAACTAGAAGCAAAGGGTGTCCGTTTTATAGTTTTCTGCTGATATTTCTTCAACAAAAGCATGTACCACAACGAAATTTTGTACGTATAGTTCGGGGATCAATATAAACTCGAAAACCAAAAATGGGCGTGGTCCGCCCACTTTACCGCCCCCTCCATATAAGGTGAAAATCAACGAAATTGTGTTCAAATAGTTCAAGGACAAATGTAAACTCGGGAAAAAAAAATGGGCGTGGTCTGCCCACTTTACCGCCCCTCCCATATAACGTAAAATTTGAAAAAGTTGATTGTGGGTATATAGATTCGGCCGAGTTTATTTTTTTTCCATTTTGGTCATTCTTTCTCTTTGGACTTTTCTCGTTCAGGCGTTTTTTCGGTTAAATTTTTTTTCCGTTTAGTAATTTTTTTAAATTTTCTGTTTTTTTTCCATTATGAGTTAATTTTTTTTTTCGTTTAAGATTTTTTTTTATTTATTTGAGTGTTGTTTTCCGTTTAGGAGAAAATTTTGCATTTTTCGATTTTGATGATATTTTTTATTTTAGCGTTTTTTTTCCATTTGTCAATATTTTGAAGTTTTTTACGTTTTGTTTTTAGTTTAGACGATTTTTTCATTCTGACATTTATTGCTGCCTCTATTTTTGCAGTTAACCAATTTATTATTTCAGTTATTTTTGGTTTAGGCGATTTTTTTTACATTTTTGCCCTTTTTGAAATTTTTTTCGTTTAGCCAATTTTTACGGTTAGTATATTTTCTTTGTTAATATATTTTTCAAATTTTTTTTCGTTTTGTTTTCCATTTTGTAAATTTTTTATTTTTTTCTTCGTTTTGGCGATTTTTCCGTAAATTTTTTTAATTTTGGAGATTTTTTAGCTTTTTTTTTTAATAATTTTTTTTCGTTTTAGTAGATTTTTTTCTTTTTGTAAATTTTTTATTTTGTTTTTTTCGTTTTGGCGATTTTTTTTCATTAAATCGTTTAAAATTTGTAGTTATTTTTTGTTTCGAAGATTTTTTTTCATTAAATCGTTTTAAATTTGTAGTTATTTTTTGTTTCGGAGATTTTTTTTTCATTCAATCGTTTTTTTTTTTTTTTTTTTTTTGTTAGTAAATATTTTTGTCGTTTTAGTTTTTAGATTTTTTTCTTTTTGTAATTTTTTTTTTTTTTCGTTTTTCTTTTTAGTCGATTTTATTTTTTCATTTTGTACATATTTTTAACGTTTTTCCTCGTTTTGGAATTATTTTTCAATTTGGCGTTTTTTTCTTCTTTTTATTCAGTTTTAGATTTTTATATCTTGATACTTTTTTCATTTTTTTGCCAATATATTTTAGCGTTTTAAGTTTTTTCTTTTAGGTTTTTCGTTTTTTTTTTTCTATTTTTAATAGATTTTTTTTTTAATTTTAGCGTTTTTTTTTTTTTTTTGTTTAATATATTTTTTAGATTTTTTTTTATTTTACCAATTTTTTTCCGTTTAGTAGATTTTGCTAAGTTAGTAAATATTTCAATTTTAGTGCTTAAGCAAGTTTTTTACGTTTTTCCACGTTTTGGAAATTTTTTTCATTTTGGCTTTTTTTTTCGTTTGCAGATTTTATTATTTCGATATTTTTTTTCTTTTTGTTAATATATTTTTTAGTTTTTTTCATTAACTTTTTTTTTTTTTTTTATCAGTTTGCAGTTTTTTTTTTGGCGATTTTTTCCGTTTAGTCGATTTTTTTTCGGTTAGTCCATATTTATATTTTAAAGTTATATTTCGTTAAGTGATTTTTTAAAGTATCGCTATATTTAAGGCATTTATGATCATTTAACTCCTATTCCGGGAGAAAATTTAATTTTTTTTGTATCTTCGTTTCTTTTTGCGTTTTTTTATTTTTTTATTTTCCATTTCTTTTCAATTCTTAAAGTTCTATATATCAAATCGATTCCTCATTTCCTATCTGTAACATATCTGTCTATCTCTTTGCTACACTTGTAATACACAATTTCCATTAGTTTAAAACGAGTCCTTTATCAATTCATATTCACAAACGTTTTATACGTTTGTTTTATTTCCTTTTAAGCTATTTTCTATCTAAATAATGTGTATGTAGGTAGGTGTGTATTTTATGCATGAAATATGTCTCTTTTCGGTCAGTTTTCTTCCTTTTTTCTGTGTTGTTATGTGGGGAAATAGGTTTTTCTATTATTTTGTTGTAGTTTTCTCTTGAAATGACATGAAGGTTATGAATGTGTCAGAGTATTGTATTTATGATATTTTTTGTTTTTTATTTCTAACGATTTTGATTATATTTTTTAACGCTCATACTTTGATAGTGATAAAGAAATAAATGGAAATTATATATAAAATATTTTACTTTGATATAAAACAATAGATTCTTGTGCGATATGAATGAATATGTTTTTTTTTTTAATATAAAATATGTTGTTATTATTTTGTTGGTTAAAACTGTAGAGTATTGAAATATTAAACAAAAAAACTGGCATAAGTGTCAAAAATGTGTCAGTATTATCTTAAAAGTAAATGAAATACTATGCAATATTTATATAAGGGCATGGTTAAAAGGATGTTTAATAGAAAAGAATAGAATGAAGGAAACGAAAAGGAAATTAGTAAGTGACATAAAATAAATAGGCGAACAAAAAACTATACATTTTTATAAAGTATTGAAGGTATTACATATTTAGATACAGCCATTTATAGTTCAGTTTGCTCTATAGTTTATTATATAGCTTGGTATATAGTTGGGTCTATAGACTAAACTATACACAAGTCTATAGTGTTGCCTATAGTCCATATTTATATGTAGTCAAGTTTAGTCTATAGTAAAGTCCATAGTTTAGTCTATAGTCCAGTTTTTTGTTTAGTCTTTATTTTAGTTTATAATTAAGTCTATAGCCCTATCTATAGTTAAGTCTATAGTTTAGTCTATAGTTTAGTCTATAGTTTAGTCTATAGTTCAGTCTATAATTTAGTCTATAGTTTAGTCTATAGTTTAGTTTATAGTTCAGTACATAGTTCAGTCTATAGTTTAGTTTATAGTTTAGTCTATAGTTCAGTCTATAGTTTAGTCTATAGTTTAGTCTATAGTTCAGTCTATAGTTCAGTCTATAATTTAGTCTATAGTTTAGTCTATAGTTCAGTCTATAGTTTAGTCTATAGTTTAGTCTATAGTTTAGTCTATAGTTCAGTGTATATTTTAATCTATAGGTTAGTCTATAGTTCAGTCTATAGTTCAGTCTATAATTTAGTCTATGATTTAGTCTAAAGTTTAGTTTATGGTTTAGTCTATAGTTCAGTCTATAATTTAGTCTATAGTTTAGTCTATGGTTTAGTCTATAGTTCAGTCTATAATTTAGTCTATAGTTTAGTCTATAGTTTAGTCTATAGTTCAGTCTATAGTTTAGTCTATAGTTCAGTCTATAGTTTAGTCTATAGTTTAGTCTATAGTTCAGTCTATAGTTCAGTCTATAATTTAGTCTATAGTTTAGTCTATAGTTTAGTCTATAGTTCAGTATATAGTTTAGTCTAAAGTTTAGTCTATAGTTCAGTGTATATTTTAATCTATAGTTTAGTCAATAGTTCAGTCTATAGTTCAGTCTATAGTTTAGTCTATGATTTAGTCTAAAGTTTAGTTTATGGTTTAGTCTATAGTTCAGTCTATAATTTAGTCTATAGTTTAGTCTATAGTTTAGTCCATAGTTCAGTCTATAGTTTATTCTATAGTTCAGTCTATAGTTTAGTCTATAGTTTAGTCTATTGTTTAGTCTATAGTTTAGGCTATAGTTTAATCTATTGTGTAGTCTATAGTTCAGTTTATAGTTTAGTCTATAGTTCAGTTTATAGTTTAGTCAATAGTTTAGTCTATAGTTTAGTCTATAGTTCAGTCTATAGTTTAGTCAATAGTTTAGTCTGTAGTTTAGTCTATAGTTTAGTCCATAGTTCAGCCTAAAGTTTAGTCTATAGTTTAGTCTAAAGTTCAGTCTATAGTTTAGTCTATAGCTTAGTTTATAATTTAGCCTATAGTTCAGTATATAGTTTAGTCTATAGTTCAGAATATAGTTTAGTCTATAGTTTTTTTTTTTTTTTTTTTTTTTTTCATCATTATATTCTTTATTGATTTATAAAAGTTGACAAAAAAGATTCTTAGTTCTAACCCGCTAAGCTATAGTTTAGTCTGTAGTTTAGTCTATAGTTCAGTCTATAGTTTAGTCTATAGTTCAGTCTATAGTTTAGTCTATAGTTTAGTCTATAGTTCAGTCTATAGTTTAGTCTATAGTTTAGTCTATAGTTCAGTATATAGTTTAGTCTATAGTTTAGTATATAGTTCAGTGTATATTTTAATCTATAGTTTAGTCTATAGTTCAGTCTATAGTTCAGTCTATAGTTTAGTCTATGATTTAGTCTAAAGTTTAGTTTATAGTTTAGTCTATAGTTCAGTCTATAATTTAGTCTATAGTTTAGTCTATAGTTTAGTCCATAGTTCAGTCTATAGTTTATTCTATAGTTCAGTCTATAGTTTAGTCTATAGTTTAGTCTATTGTTCAGTCTATAGTTTAGGCTATAGTTTAATCTATTGTGTAGTCTATAGTTCAGTTTATAGTTTAGTCTATAGTTCAGTTTATAGTTTAGTCAATAGTTTAGTCTATAGTTTAGTCTATAGTTCAGTCTATAGTTTAGTCAATAGTTTAGTCTGTAGTTTAGTCTATAGTTTAGTCCATAGTTCAGTCTAAAGTTTAGTCTATAGTTTAGTCTAAAGTTCAGTCTATAGTTTAGTCTATAGCTTAGTTTATAATTTAACCTATAGTTCAGTATATAGTTTAGTCTATAGTTCAGTCTATAGTTTAGTCTATAGTTTTTTTTTTTTTTTTTTTTTCATCATTATATTCTTTATTGATTTATAAAAGTTGACAAAAAAGATTCTTAGTTCTAACCCGCTAAGCTATAGTTTAGTCTGTAGTTTAGTCTGTAGTTTAGTCTATAGTTAAGTCTATAGTTTAGTCTATAGTTCAGTCTATAGTTTAGTCTATAGTTTAGTCTATAGTTCAGTCTATAGTTTAGTCCATAGTTTAGTCTATAGTTCAGTCTATAGTTTAGTCTATTGGTTTGTCTATAGTTTAGTCTATAGTTTAGTCTATAGTTCAGTCTATAGTTTAGTCTATAGTTCAGTCTATAGTTTATTCTATAGTTTAGTCTATAGTTCAGTCTATAGTTTAGTCTATAGTTTAATGTATAGTTTAGTCTATAGTTCAGTCTATAGTTTAGTCTATAGTTTAGTGTATAGTTTAGTCTATAGTTCAGTCTATAGTTTAGTCTATAGTTTAGTCTATAGTTCAGTCTATAGTTTAGTCTATAGTTTAGTCTATAGTTCAGTCCATAGTTTAGTCTATAGTTTAGTATATAGTTTAGTCTATAGTTCAGTCTATAGTTTAGTCTATAGTTTAATCTATAGTCTAGTCAATAGTTTAGCTAAAGTTTGGCTTTAGTTTAGTCTATAGTTTAGTATATAGTTTAGTCTATAGTTCAGTCTATAGTTCAGTCTATAGTTTAGCCAATAGTTTAGTCTACAGTTCAGTCTATAGTTCAGTCTAGAGTTTAGTCAATAGTTTAGTCTACAGTACAGTCTTTAGTTTAGTCTATGGTTTAGTCTATAGTTTAGTTTATAGTTTAGTCTATACTTTAGTCTATAGTTTAATCTATAGTTAAGTTTTTAGTTTAGTCTATAGTTTAGTCTATAGTTTAGTATACAGTTTAGTCTATAGTTTAGTCTATAGTTTAGTCTATAGTTCAGTATATAGTTTAGTCTATAGTTTACTCTATAGTTCAGTGTATATTTTAATCTATAGTTTAGTCTATAGTTTAGTCTATAGTTCAGTCTATAGTTTAGTCTATGATTTAGTCTAAAGTTTAGTTTATGGTTTAGTCTATAGTTCAGTCTATAATTTAGTCTACAGTTCAGTCTATAGTTTAGTCTATAGTTAAGTCTATAGTTTAGTCTATAGTTTAGTCTATAGTTCAGTCTATAGTTTAGTCTATAGTTTAGTCTATTGTTTAGTCTATAGTTTAGGCTATAGTTTAATCTATTGTTTAGTCTATATTTCAGTTTATAGTTTAGTCTATAGTCTAGTCTATAGTTTAGTCTATAGTTTAGTCTATAGTCCAGTCTATAGTTTAGTTTATTAGTCTTTACTCTTTAGTTTACTCTATAATTTAGTCTATAGTTTAGTCTATAGTCCAGTCTATAGTTTATAGTCTAAAATATAGTTTAGTCTATAGTCCTGATTATAGTTTAGTTTTTAGTCCAATCTATAGTTTAGTACAGTCTATAGTTTAAAGTCTGATCAATGGTCTAGTTTATAGTTTACTCTTTAGTTTAGCCTATAGTTTAGTCTTTAGTTTAGTCTATAGTTAAGTCTATAGTTCAGTCTATAGTTTAGACTATAGTCCAGTCTATAGTTTAGACTATAGTCCAGTCTATAGTTTAGACTATAGTCCAGTCTATAGTTTAGTCTATAGTCCAGTCTATAGTTTGTAGTCTAAAATATAGTTTAGTCTGTAGTCCAGTCTACAGTTTATAGTCTAAAATATAGTTTAGTCTGTAGTCCAGTCTATAGTTTATAGTCTAAAATATAGTTTAGTATGTAGTCCAGTATATAGCTTATAGTCTAAAATATAGTTTAGTCTATGGTCCAGTCTATAGTTTAGTCTATAGTTCAGTCTATAGTTCAGTGTGTAGTTTAGTCTATAGTCCTGATTATAGTTTGGTTTTTAGTCCAATAGTTTAAAGTCTGACCAATTGTCTAGTTTATAGTTTACTCTTTAGTTTAGTCTATAGTTCAGTCTATAGTTTAGACTATAGTCCAGTCTATAGTTTGTTCTATAGTTAGTCAGTAGTCAGTCTATAGTTTATAGTCTAATCTATAGTCTAGATTATATTTTAGTCTATATTTAAATATATAGTCCAGTCCATAGTCTAGTCTATAGTCTGTTCTACATCCCAATTTATAGTCTACTCTATAGCCCAGTTAATTGACTAGTTTGTAGTTTATTTAATAGTTTATAGTCTAGCATTAGTCTATAGTCTGGTTTATAGTAATAGTATATTGTTTAGTATATAACCCAGTTTATAGTTTAGTCAGCATTTTATTTTATAGTCTAGTCTATAGCATAGTTTATAGTTTAACTTGTAGTCTAGTTTATAGTCTGGTCTATGGTCTAGGGTATAGTCTTTTATATAGTCTATTCTAGGTTTTAGTCTCCAGTTTATGGAATTTTTTTTTGAATATCTCTCTTGCCATTTTTTTAAATTTATGTACTTAATTTCCCTTTTCCTTCTTTCCTTTTGTTATTTTCACTCTATTATAATTTGACTTTTTTCGCCATTTTTTATAAAGTGACAATAAAATTGCCAGAGTTGGCTTCTTTTGTTCAAAATCATCATTTCACTACAAATGCGTTGTAAAGCCATTGTTTTTTTTATATTTTTTTCGCTAAAAAAGTATTTTGTAACCATTTGGTCACCAAATACAAAGAATCATAAACAAAATAATAAAAAAAGGACAGAAAAAAAAAAAAAAAAAATCATTATGTCGCTAAAAAGTTTTAACGTTTTCGTCATCATCAACACCATTGAGGTCTTTAGAAAAATGTGTGAAAAAAATGTTTATGAAAAATCACTCACTCTGTTGCAATTTGAGTAAATTATTTCATACTATGTATTGTCTGGCAATATTGGCTGTCTCTACTTGTATATGTCCAGCTGTCTGTCTGGTCGGGTTTCTTGGGAGCTTATAATAATTTGTTGGTATAAAAAGAACAAATGTGTCTTTAATTGTAAGTGTAAGTCATCATGGCGGACAAAAAAATAATAATAAATGAGAAAAATACAATGAAAGGCCAATTTTTTTGTGTAAATTGTGTATAAGGACTTTAACCCTATAAGGAGCGTAGAAAACAAAATTAGTGTAAAGAGATAAAACCATCTTTTAAAACTTTTATTTATTTTTATTGTTTAAGCAATTTCTTTAATTTTTTTGTTTTGAAGATTAAGGATTATTTTATTTCGCCTCTCGCATTTAAAGGGTTAATTTAATGTATGTATGTTACACACTCACCTTAAAACAAAATAATAAATTCTACACTTTGCTTAATTTTTTATTTTTTTTTGTTATAGTAGTTGTTTTAAGTTTATGCCATTGGGGAAAAAATGTCTTCAAATTTTCAATTGTTTTCAACATCAGCAAAAACACAAAAAAAAAAGTGTTGCAGAAATGTCTATTGTTTTTGTAACATTAAAATGTGGCTGCTCTTCTAAGAGTATGAGTGAAAATATTTTTCTTAAGAGCTTCTTTGTTTATTACATTTGTTTGTGTTGTGTTTATTGTTAAAGGCATTTGAATGTTCATATACAGAATAGGAAAATAAAACGCCTGACAGTTAATTTTCATACAAAAATTTATAGTGTTTTTTTCGTTGTTTTAATGCTAGCAGTGTTGTTATTGTTTTTATGTAGTCGTTTTTAACGGAAACGGAAATATTGTTTCACTTTGACACTTGCCTTAACTTAAGGAAGAGAAGAGAAAAAAGAAAGAAAAACAAGGAGATAGAAAGACTAAACAAAACAAGAGGCAAGAACATCTCATAAGAAATCTAGCAGGAAGTATAATTACAAAACTATATAATAAACTGTAAGCTGGTCTTAAGACTGAACTATAGAGTAAACTAGACTAAAGAATAGACTATAAACTATAGACTGGACCACAGACTATGCTACTGACAGGACTATAGACCGATCTTTAGACAAAACTATAGGCTGGACCATAGACTAAACTATAGACTAAACTACAGACTAAACTATAGATTAGACTATAAACTATAGACTGGACTATAGACTCAACTATGGACTAAACTATGGACTAAACTTTAGACCAAACTATAAACTAAACTATAGACTAAACTATGGACTAAAATATAGACTAAAATATAGAATAAACTATGGACTAAACTATAGACTAAACTATAGACTAAACTATAGACTGGAATATAGATTAACTTAAGACTGAACTAAATACTAAACTATAGACTAAACTATAGACTAAACTATAGACTAAACTATAGATTAGACTATAAACTATAGACTGGACTATAGACTAAACTATGGACTAAAATATGGACTAAACTATAGACTAAACTATAGACTAAACTATAGACTAAACTATAGACTAAACTATAGATTAGACTATAAACTATAGACTGGACTATAGACTAAACTATAGACTAAACTTTAGACTAAACTATAGACTGAAATATAGACTAACTAAAGACTAAACTAAATACTAAACTATAGACCAAACTATAGACTAAATTATAGACTAAACTATAGACTGGAATACAGACTAACTAAAGACTGAACTAAATACTAAACTATAGACTAAACTATAGACTAAACTATGGACTAAACTATAGACTAAATTATAGACTAAACTAAAAACTAAACTGTAGATTAGAATATAAATTATAGACTGGACTATAGACTAAACTATGGATTGAACTATAGACTAAACTATAGACTAAACTATAGACTAAACTGTAAACTAAACTATAGACTAAATTATAAATTAAACTATAGATTAGACTATAATCTATAGACTGGGCTATAGACTAAACTATGGACTAAACTATGGACTAAACTATAGACTAAACTATAAACTGAACTAAATAGTGAACTATAGAATAGACTATAAACTAATGACTGGACTATAGACCAAACTATGGACTAAACTGTGGACTAAACTATAGACTAAAATATAGACTAAACTATAAACTAAACTATGGACTAAATTATAGACTAAACTGCAGATTGGACTATAAATTATAGACTGGACTATAGACTAAACTATGGATTGAACTATAGACTAAACTATAGACTAAACTATAGACTAAACTGCAGACAAACTATAGACTAAATTATAGACTAAACTAAAGACTAAATTCTAGATTAGATTATAAATTATAGACTGAACTATAGACTAAACTATGGATTGAGCTATAGACTAAACTATAGACTAAACTACAGACTAAAATATAGACTAAATTATAAACTAAAGACTAAACTGTAGGTTAGAGTATAAACTATTGACTGGACTATGAACTAAACTATTGACTAAACTGTGGCCTAACTATAGACTAAACTATGGACTAAGCTATAGACTAAACTATGGACTGAGCTATAGACTAATCTAGTGACTAAACTACAGACTAAACTATATACTAAACTAAACACTAAATTATAGAGATTAAAGACTAAACTGTAGATTAGACTATAAACTATAGACTGGACTATAGACTAAGCTATAAATTAGACCATAGATTAGACTATAGATTAGACTATAGACAGGACTACAGACGGAACTAAAGACTTAACTATTGACTGTGCTAAGCTATAAACTAGATTATAGATTATACTATAAACTGAAGACTGGAGTATAGAATAAACTATGGGTTTAACTATAGACTAAACTATAGACAAAACTATATACTTAACTATAGACTAAAATATAGACTAAACTGTAGACTAAACTATAGACTACATTATAGACTGAACTCTAGACTAAACTATAATCTAAACTATGAACTAGACTATAAACTGGAATATAGACTAGACTATAGACTGGGCTTTAGACTAGACTATAGACTAAATTATAGACTGGACTATAGACTAGGCTTTAGACTGGAATATAGACTAGAGTATAGACTGGACTATAGTCTTGGCAAAGTACTATATTATAGACCTTACTATAGTCTTTAATATAGACAAAACTTTCGATTATAGACAAGAATAGGCTATAGAAATGAATATGGACAAAACGATAGACAAGTCTGTAGAGAAGACTAGGTTATAGTGTAGACTATAGTCTAGAACATCTACCTCACCAGTATTTTCTATTCTTTTTTAAAAACTTTAGTCTACCATGATTAATATTTCGTCCAAAATACTTTTCGACTAATTTTCCCCCAAAAATATGCTACAAATTATTACCATCGTAATATCCTGTAGAGCTACAAATTTCTACTTACCTACTACATGTGTAATTCAGCAAGATTTTCTTTCTACATTTTATAATTTTATAACATACTTTGGCTATTAATTGCAGTTGTTGTTCGTGTAGTAAAAAAAAAAATTAAGGTATTTAAGTGTTGCTTTATAAGCGACTAAATGAAAATGTGTGTGAATGTATTTTTGTTTTAGCATATGGGTGTGAATACTTAATAAACATACATACAAATATGCTCTCTAATATAACACATACAAGCATAAAAGTACTTTTAAACAGCCGTATAAAACATGTTAAAGAATTTCAAGAGTGTATGATGAACTAAATGACAGACGAACAGACGTTATGTGTTGTTGAATTGATGCTGCTGTTGGGGCTGTTAATGTTGTCGTAGTTTTTTTATTTTTTTTACTGTGTTATAAAACCATGTTAAATAGGTGTGTGTGTGTGTATGTTAAGAGTTTTAAACAGACAAATTAAGTTCAGCGTAAATAAAAATTTAAAAAAAAAAATTTTGGTTTATAGTGGATGCTGAATGTAAAGCGCAGGTTTGTAGTAATGGACAGAAAAAAAGTCTCCAATTTTGAGGGTTAAAAAAAAACAATGTTGGTGTTGATGTTTTAGTTGTTGTGGGAGTATAGGTGGGGGTGGAGGAAAGGAAGTACAATTTTTTGTTGAAAAAAAAAAAAAGATGAAATTGCGTTTATGTAAGTGATGTCTGTGGAGATGAAAGAAAACTTTGAGATATTTGAGGAAAAATGTACCAAAAGTACTTTCTTGTTAAATTACAAAATGTACCAAAATTAATTTTTTTGAAAATTTTCAAAGAAACATTTTTTTGGAGAAAGTTGTGGGACAACTTTTAGGAAAAAGTTTTAAAATTGCTTTTTTTAAAAAAAAAGTACCTTTTTTAAAAAAGGCACAAATATACCTTTTTTTGAAAAAGGTACCTTTTTGTAAAAGTATCGTGGTTCCATTTTTCACGTACAAAAATACTTTCTTTTTGAAAAAGTACCAAAAGTACTTTTTGTAATTTTGAAGTACTTTATTCAAAATTCCTAAAAAAATTTTAGAAATTTAATTTTTTATAGTAAATTTCATCTATTAGTTCAAAAAATAACAATTTTTATTGAAATTAGATTAATTTTGTATCAAAATCAATTTTCGAAATTAAGTTCGAATTTTCGAAAATGCTAAATTTTTTTTAAAAATTTAATTTTTCATGAAGAGCTTTAGTAATTTAATTAAATAAGTAAATTTCAATGAAAATTGCTCAATTTTGGATGAAAATATATTTTCGAAATTAAGTTCGAATTTTCGAAAATGCTAAAATTGTTTAAAAAAATTTAATATTTTATGATAAACTTTAAGTAAGTTGTTTAAATAAGTAAAATTTAATGAAAATTGCTCAATTTTGGTTGAAAACTAATTTTCGAAATTTAGTTCGAATTTTCGAAAATTCTAAAGTTGTTCAAAAATTAAATATTTTATGAGAAACTTTAAGTAAATTAGTTAAATAAGTAATTTTTATTGAAATTTGCTCAATTTTGGACGAAAATTAATTTTCGAAATTAAGTTCGAATTTTCGAATTTGTTTTAAAGTTAAATTTTTTTTATAATTTTATCGAAAATTTCAATATTTTAATATTAGTGAATCATTTTTATTGAAATTTTGTAACAAAACCAATTTTCGAAATTAAGTTCGAATTTTCGAAAATGCCAAAAACTATTAAAAAGTTAATATTTTATCATAATTTCTATTTAGATGACCTTAGTAATCAATTTTTATAGAATTTCACTTTATTTTTATGTAAAAACTATTTTCGAAATTAAGTTTGAATTTTCGAAACAGCTTTAAAATTTCTAAAAATCAAATATTTTATTAGAAATTTAAGGTAAACAAGATAATTAAGTAATTTTTATTGAAATTTACTTTAGTTCTGGATAAAATCTATTTTCGAAATTATGTTCGAATTTTCGAAATTAATTAAAAAGGTACCGAAATTTGAATTTTTTGAGAATGTGTAAGAAATTAAATAAGTATGTAATTTTTAATAGAATTTTGTTAATTTTGAACTAAAATGTATTTTCGAAATTAAGTTCGAATTTCAAAAATTTCTTAAAAGTATTAAAAATTTAATTTTTTATGTTAATTTTTTTTAATAAGGAAATAAATAAGCAAATTTTGTGGAAATTTGATAAATTTTCGACTAAAATCTATATTCGAAATTAAGTTCGAATTTTCGAAATTGCTTAAAATTCTTCAAAAATTTAATATTTTATGAATAACTTTAAGTAAGTTATTTAAATAAATAATTTTTATTGAAATTTGCTTATTTTTGGGCTAAAATCTATTTTCGAAATTAAGTTCGAATTTTCGAAATTATTTAAAAATTGCAAAAAAATTATAATTTTAACAAAAATTTTATTTATTTAAGATCAATAAATAATTTTTATTTGAATTTAATGAATTTTGTACCAAAACCGATATTTCGAAATTAAGTTCGAATTTCAAAAATTCCTAAAAGTATTAAATATTTAATTTTTTATGATATTTTTTTTTTATTAAAGAAATAAATAAGCAATTTTTATTGAAATTTTACAAATTTTCCACTAAAATCAATTTTCGAAATTAAGTTCGAATTTTCGAAATTGCTTAAAATTGGTCAACAATTTTATATTTTATGGGAAACTTTAAGAAAATTAAATAAATATGTAATTTTTAATAGAATTTAGTCAATTTTGGACTAACATCTATTTTCGATATTAAGTTCGAATTTTCGAAATTACTTAAAAATTTAAAGTTCTTCGAAAATTTTATTTATTTAAGATTTAGGAATAATTTTTATTGAAATTTAGTGAATTTTGTACCAAAACCGATTTTCGAAATTAAGTTCGAATTTTCGAAAATGCAAAAAACTATTAAAAAGTTAATATTTTACCATAAATTTAATTTAAATGACTTTAGTAATAAATTTTTATAGAAATTCACTTTATTTTTATGTAAAAACTATTTTCGAAATTATGTTCGAATTTTCGAAATAGCTTTAAAATGTTTGGAAATTAAATATTTTTTTTAGAAATTTAAAATAAATAAGATAACTAAGTAACATTTATTGAAATTTACTTTAGTTTTAGCCAAAATCCATTTTCGAAATTTGAAAATGAAGTTCGAAATTTCAAAATTAAGTTCAAAATTAGTTAAAAGCGTGCAAAAATTGAGAATGTTAAAGAAAATTAAATAAATATGTAATTTTTAATAGAGTTTGGTTAATTTTGGACCAAAATAAATTTTCGAAATTAAGTACGAATTTCAAAAATTTATTAAAAGTATTAAATTTTTATTTTTTTATGATAATTTTTTTACTAAGGAATTAAATAAGTGATTTTTTGTTGTAATTTTATAAATTTTCGACTAAAATAAATTTTCGAAATTAAGTTCGAATTTTCGAAGTTAATTAAAATTGTTTAAAATTAAATATTTCATGAACAAATTTTAGTAAGTTAGTTAAATGAGTAATTTTTATTAAAATTTGCTTAATTTTGGGCTGAAATCAAGTTTCGAAATTAAGTTCGAATTTTAGAAATGGTTCAAAAATTGTGTTTTTTTTTTTTTTTAATTTATCGAAAATTTTTTTTATTTAAGATCAACGAATATTTTTTTATTGAAATTTAGTTAATTTTGTATAAAAAACAATTTTCGAAATTAAGTTCGAATATTCGAAAATGCTAAAAACTGTGAAAAAAGTTAATATTTTATTATAAATTTAATTAAGTTTTATTGAAGTTTACATTTGGTACCTTTTTTAGGGGCTACAAATCCTTGTTTTTTTTTTTTTTTTTTTTTTTGAAAAAGTACCAATTTTGCGTACCTCAAAATTGTCTCTCCTTTATCTCTGTCATTTTTAACATGTGTGTGCATTTAATGAGTTTATGTGCGTATGATTAATAAACACTCTTACACACACACTCTTACTCTCTTTAGTGCTAAAACAACAACATATAACATTTGACAGCTGATGTTAGAGGGGATACATGGTTTAACAATGACCTTATATACACATATTTACCATAAGAAAACAACAACAACAATATTTTACACACGCATCCATTTCATGTGACACACATATTATTGTTTTTGTTATTCATTTATCTGCTCTTTTTTTTTTCTTTTATTGAGCTCCCTTTACTTTTTCTCTATTTCTTTGTTCTCTTTAATCAATTTTAATATGAAATTCTGTGTGTGGTTGTATGCTTTTTCTTATTTCTTTGTTTAAATGAGATTTTACTTGCGTGTGTTTGATGCTGTCTGTGTGTATGTATGAGTGTGTTTTTGTGCTAATTTTTCTTTTGTTAATACCCAGCAGGCCACATGTCCATTAACGACACTTTCATCGATGATGTCGCCTAAATTTGTCGTCAAGAAAATGCATGTAGTAGACAAGTTTGACTAAAAGTCACCTATATTGTCATCATACACCATTTTCGGCGACTTCAATAACAAAATATAAAAAATTGTCGTAAATATTTAGTTCGGTGACAACATGAGTAAAATGTACAGCGAGAATGTCGTGAATTAGACCAAATGCACGACATGCTGCATGACATTGTCATGTAGCATGTCGTGTATACCTATAAGATAAATAAAAGCATTAATAAAACCATTAAAAAGTAGAGAATGTTGTAGCTGAAGTGGTAAGTGCGCTTGACTATTCGATAAGAAAGAGAGAAATTGGCGGCCTGGGTTCAAATCTCGGCGGAACCCTACTTTTTTTCATTTATTATTTTTAAAATGGTTGACGAAAATATACATGACACTGTCGCTCAGGTTATCGTTGATGACTTAAGTGCCCTTTGTTCGAAAATGTCACCAATGTTTGTTCGGAGCTGTCGTACATGTGTCATCGATGACTGTGACAAATCATCAAGACATCGTCGATATTTTCTACAAGACATGGCCTGCTGGGTATTAATGGCTGCCTTGTGTGTCGGTGTGTGTTTAGTTCCTTTTCCTTTTTTATTTTTTTGTTATGTAGCATAAGAGTGTAAGTTTAAAAAGTCTACTAAGATATTTTTACTTATGTATGTGTGTGTGTGTGTTTGTTGTAGTTTTTAACAGACTCTATAGTCATTTAGAGAGAAGAGAATTTACAGCTGCTGTGAATGGAATTGAATTAAAGTTGTAACAGAACAGACACACAGACAGACATAAACAACAACACATATACATATGTATATTATTTTCTTGTTGTTTATTATTACTTTAGTTTGATGGATGATTTATTTCTTAAAGTTTTTTTCTTTCATTATTTATTTTCTTTTTTTTTTTTTTTTTTTTTTTTTGTAAAATTTTCGAGAGTTTTTTCTTAATGTTTTTCTATGTGTTTGTGTGCGTGTGTTTTGTGCTATAAATGAATATTGAATGAATGATTTTGTGGAAAAAATTGATTTTATGTTAAGAAATCAAAGACTAGAAAAGAATAATAAGAAATATAAAATAAAAGAAATTTTCTTAAAATAGAATAAAAGATGTGGGAGGACAAGCAGACAGAAAAATAGAAAAGAAAATAAATAAACAAAAGAATTAAAAAAATGAGAAATATTCGCAATAAAAAAAATAAATAAATAAAAAAAAAAATAATTAAAATTGTCTACACAATTTTTAAAAATTAAATAGAAAATCTTAAAAAAAACATGAATTTTTACTTATTTTACACGAATTTATCATTAAATCACAATTTTAATAAATTTCGAAAATTCGTACTTAATTTCGAAAATGAAATTGATGGAAAATTTATATAAATTTTAATCAGAATTGCAATTTATATTCTTGATAGAATTTTCCGTAGATTTCGTCAATTTCGAAAATTCGAACTTAATTTCGAAAATGAAATTGACTACAAATTTAAATAAATTTCACTCTAAATAGCAATTTATGTTATTAAAATAAAATTAATCACAAATTTTTACATTTTGAAGCAATTTCGAAAATTCGAAATTAATTTCGAAAATGGAATGGACTTAAAATTTTATTAAATTTTAATCAGAATTGCAATTTATCTTATTTAAAAAAAAAAAAAATTCCGCAAATTTGTGGATTTTCAAGCAATTTCGAAAATTCGAAATTAATTTCGAAATTGAAAATCATTTTAAAATAAAGTAAATTTCTATTAAAATTACTTAAGTATCATATTAAGCTTAAATGTCTAATAAAATATTTTATTTCTAAACATATCAAGCGATATCAAAAATTCGAACTTAATTTCGAAATTTTTTTTTTATTAAAAATAACATATATTGCAGTGAAATTTTTTCATGAATATCATTTTAATACAATTTTGGATAAAATTTAAACTTTTTAACAGTTTTTAGCATTTTCGAAAATTCGAACTTAATTTCGAAAATGATTTTTGGGACAAAATTCATTAAATTTCAATAAAAATTGTCCTTTTATATTAAATATATAAAATTTTTGGTAAATTTATAAAAATTATAAAGCTTTTAAGCATTTTCGAAAATTCGAACTTAATTTCGAAAATGATTTTAGGGACAAAATTCATTAAATTTCAATAAAAAATGTCCTTTTATATTAAATATATACAATTTTTGGTAAATTTATAAAAATTATAAAACTTTTAAGCATTTTCGAAAATTCGAACTTAATTTCGAAAATGATTTTAGGGACAAAATTCATTAAATTTCAATAAAAATTGTACTTTTATATTAAATATATAAAATTTTTGGTAAATTTATAAAAATTATAAAACTTTTAAGCATTTTCGAAAATTCGAATTTAATTTCGAAAATTGATTTTTGGGACAAAATTCGCTAAATTTCAATATAAATTATTCATTATTCTTAAATAAATACAATTTTTAATAAACTTATAAAAAGTTTTAAATTTTTTATAATTTCGAAATCAAACTTAATATCGAAATTGTTTTTTTTTTTTGGGACAAACTTAATTTCGAAAGTAGATATTAGTCTAAATTATGCAAATTTCATAAAAAATTATTCACCAGGCTTTATTTAATCAGACTTTCTATTAAATTTTGCAAATTTGTGAATTTTTAAGCAATTTTGAAAATTCGAACTTAATTTCGAAAATAGATTTTGGTCTAAAATTGACAAAATTCTAATAGAAGTGACATATTCATCAAATTTTCTTAAAGTTTTTCATAAAATATTAAATTTGTGTACACTTTTCATTAATTTCGAAAATTCGAATTTAATTTCGAAAATGTTTTTTGGCTAAAACTAAAGTAAATTTCAATAAAAATCACTTATTAAATTTCTGATGAAATATGTCTGCTAAACATTTTAAAGTTATTTCGAAAATTCGAACTTAGTATCGAAAATGTTGTTTTTTTTTTTTTTTTTTTTTTATAAAAATAAAGTAAACTTCTATAAAATTTAGTTATTAATGTCATTTAAATAAAATTTTTCGAACTTAATTTCGAAAATTGGATTTTGATACAAAATTAACTAGATTTAAATTAAAATTATTCTCTAAGGTTGATTAAATAAAATATTTTCTATAAACGAGCAAATTTGTTAATTTTTAAGCTATTTCGAAATTTCGAACTTAATTTCGAAAATTAATTTTAGCCTAAAAGTAAGCAAATTTCATTAAAAATTACTTATTTAGCTTACTTACATAAAGATTTTCATAAAATATTTAATTTTTAAACAATTTTAAGCAATTTCGAAAATTCGAGCTTAATTTCGAAAATAGATTTTAGTGCAAAATTTACAAAACTCTATTAAAAATTACATTTTTATTTTATTTTCTTTAGACTTCTCATAAAATATTTAATTTTTCTACACTTTTAATTAATTTCGAAAATTCGAACTTAAATTCGAAAATGGATTTCAGCTAAAAATTAAATAAATTTTGATGAAAACTATTTAATTATCTTATTCAAATAATATTTCTGATAAAATACTCAAGTTTATACCACTTTTAAGTAATTTCGAAAATTCGAACTTAATTTCGAAAATAGATTTTAGTGCAAAATTTACAAAACTCCATTAAAAATTACATTTTTATCTTATTTTCTTTAGACTTCTCATAAAATATGTAATTGTAGTGCACTTTTAATTAATTTCGAAAATTCGAACTTAAATTCGAAAATGGATTTAAGCTAAAAATTAAGTAAATTTTGATGAACATTATTTAATTATCTTATTCAAATAATATTTCTGATAAAATACTCAAGTTTATACCACTTTTAAGTAATTTCGAAAATTCGAACTTAAATTCGAAAATGGATTTAAGCTAAAAATTAAGTAAATTTCAATAAATATTGCTTAATTATCTTAATGAAATAATATTTCTGATTAAATATCAAATTTTATAGCACTTTTAAGTAATTTCGAAAATTCGAACTTAATTTCGAAAATGGATTTTCTTTAAAATTCAAGTAAATTTCAATAAAAATTACTTATTTATCTTATTGAAATAATATTTTTGATAATATATAAAATTTTATAGCACTTTTAAGTAATTTCGAAAATTCGAACTTAATTTCGAAAACTGATTTAGCACGAAATTGATAAAAAATAACATTTATTACATAAAATTCTCAATAAAATTATAATAATTAATGATTTTAAGCAATTTCGAAAATTCGAACATAAGTTTGAAAATTCGAACTTAATTTCGAAAATGCATTTTTGCTTAAAATTAAATCAATTTCAATAAAATTATGAAAATTTTTAAAATTGTATTTTTTTTCTGCAGAAAATTTGGGAATTTAAAACAACTGAACATTTTTCTGAATAAAATTCATTTAAATTTTCTTTGCCTTAAAAATTTGTTTTAAGTGTTAAACCTTTGTTGAGTTTATATAATTAACTCTGAAGTTTACCATCAATTTAAACAAAATCCTTTTTAAAGCCTAATTACAAAATCCTCTTGCCACCCACTTAATCATCCCTTTTTTCTATCTTTTAACAATTTTCTTTTATCTGATAAAAAAAAATCAATATATAAAAATCTAAAACTTGCTATTTATTTTCCTTTTTTTCTCCTCTTCACTACAATTGTTTTTTAATTGTTTTAAGGAAATCCTCATGACGTATGAGTGATATTTAATGAAATTAAATTAAATTGAAAATAACTTAAACGTCTACTTAAGAAAACGACAAAACTTTAGGAAAAGAATGTTAGAAGGAGGTAGAAGGAGAGGGGTAGTTAAATATAAAATTTTTCTCAATCAGGCTTCATCAAAAATTAATTTAACTAAAGTTTTTTTTTTTTTTTGTTAAAAAAAGACGACATACTTTACTAACAAGTATAATTGTTTTAACAAGCATAAATAAACACACTCACACACATATTAACAACAATATGGTACATTTTCACTTAGGCAGAGACACACACTTACATACAACATATAGACTCTCTTTATTTTAAAAGCAAGTAAATTTTAAGTTCAATGTTGTTTATGTTTTAACAGAAAAAAAATCAAGCTCTCATCCTCTCTCTTAACTCCCTTTAAAAAAATCCTAATTTTTTTATTCTTCATTCATTTACAAAAGGGGTTCAATAAAATCTACTCTTTAGTTTTTTTTTTTTTCTTACTCATTTTTATTCACTCTCTAACTGTATAAGTATGTAAGTGTGTTGTGTTTTATATAAGCGTGTTGTTTTTTTATTTTTTTATTTTGTTGATGGCTTGTGCAAGCTTACAAATATTGTTGCTTGTTTACTTATGTAAGTGAAATGTGTGTTTGTGTGTGCATATGTGTGTTTGTGAAGGAATGTATGCGTGTGTATTTTTTTTAAGTGTTACAGGGTTTTTAAGTCAGTGTGTTATGAACAGCAGAGCAATAACAAATAATAAATATACATATGTTTATTATTTACAATTGATGTAGAGTAGAGTGATGCTTTTACTTTTTTTCTTTCTTGTTGGCGATGTTTTTAAATTTAATGGCATGTTGTTTTTTTTTCAGAAAACAATAGCATACTTTAGGGGAGAGTTTTTAAAGTTAAAAAAAGAAATCATTAAAAAGTATTTTTAATGATTGTGTTGTATTTGTCATATTTAACTAGTTATTTATAGACATTATATATCAATAGATAGCTAAATATCTATTAATAAAAAATAAAACAAAAAAATCTCTAAAAATATTATAAATTTTGATTTTTATGATTAAAAAATATTTAAAAATTTATAAAAAATAACTCACTTAAGATATTAACATAAATTTTGCCACAAGCAATCACAATTATCTTGTTAATATAATACTTTAAAAATAAAATTAAAAGAATTAATTTATATACAGTAAAATTTCTCTTAACGGACAGCTCCGCACAGTGCTTTGATCCTATACAGCGCACGTTGGGATAAAATGTGTCAAAAGTGGCGCTTAATTGAATTTAAAAATTTAAAATTATGTAATAAAATTGGATACCGAATAAAAATAGACAAAATTATGTATCAATATCAATTAAAATCTTTAAGCTAAGTTGTGTTGTTTTCTTATAAGAAGCTGTCAAAGTTAAGAATTTTTTAACATTTTTGAAAAATAGTAAAAAATTCAATTTTCATCAGCTTTCAGTGTATTTTTTTTTAAATAAAAAGTCTTCCAAGGTAAAATTTTAAAATGAAACCATCAACTTCAGATATTTAAGTGTAATTTTCTTCAAGTATTTGTAAATTATATTTTGTCCTAATATTTTTGTTATTTTTTTGAAAATTGTCCTAAAATACACTAATTTTCAACTTTCATGGAATGCAACTTAAAATGTTACAGTATGTTTGTTCTGAAAATTTTCTGAAAAATAGACTATAATGTCCACTTTAATATTATGAAAAAAAAATCGTGCGCATATGTAGACCGATTTGAGAAAATCGGTAGATTTCATACAAAAAACAGCAAATGCCAGACATTTTTTTTGCTTTATCAAACATTAAACTTCTAATTGGGTGGTTAGATTTGCATGAAATTTCACATAGGCGTAGCAGAGCACAGTAGCATTTTGAGTTTAGAAGCAGGATGCAATACACGTTTCAGGAGCGGAACTAGGGTGGTTCAAAATAGGGTACTAGTGTCACTGAAAATGTTTAACCACTAGCGAATTTTTTTTCCTAACCCGATTTCAAAAATTTGTATATATCCTTGAAGCACTTGATAAGTCCTTTAGAAAACATCCTTGCTTGTACTAATTATCTTATATATTTTTCGAGTTATATACATTTGAAATTTCAATAATATTAATTTTTCTAGATCTTGGTTAAGATTTTTCCATATATAGCTGAATATTTTCAATCGATTTTATTATATTTTATGTAGTTGGTTAAAAAGCAAAATTAGCTATTGAACAAAGAAAATGATAAATGATTTTGAATTGGAAAGTTTGCAAAAATTAACAAACAGACGGACAGATGGACGGACATTAGAATTCTTTCAAAAAATCTTGAAATTAGAAAGATATATTTTTTTTCCACTTTTCGATTAATATGAAAACCAAATGAAGGTATTAAAATTTTGATATCACCTTTCCCTGATTTAAGTGGAATTTTTGAACCATTTAAGCCAAATGTGTAGACGGACGGACGGACATTGGCATGCAGCCAAAAAATATTTTAGAATTCTAAAAATGCATTTTTTTACTAACTAATAAATAGAAAAAAATAGAACGTGATCATAAAAATTTGAATATCACCTTTTTCCGAATTAAACGAAATTTTCGTCCCATTTAACCCAAATGTATAGACGGACGGACAGACATTATCATTCAGCCAAAAAACATCTAATAATTCTAAAAATTCATTGCTTTACTTACTAATAAATAGAAAACTTAAATGTGATTATTAAAGTGTTGATATCACCTTTTCCTGAATTATGCATAATTTTCGAGTCATTTAACCCTAATGTATAGACGGACGGACAGACATTACCGTTCTGCTAAAAAAAATCTTGAAATTCTAAAATTTAATTTCATTAACTAATAATCAATAAAGAAATAAAACGTGATCATCAAAATATTGATATAAACTTTCCCTGAATTAAGCGCCATTTTGGACCCCTTTTACCCCAATGTGCGTCGTTTCCCACAGCAACAAAAGAAAAAAGAAACAAAACTTTTTATTTTTTTTTTGCTTTAAATTGAGTCATTAAGTAAGATTCTTTAATCATTCTTTAATAATGTAAAAATAGATAAATCATAAAACACCTGAAACAAAAAATGGAACAAATTTTACGACTGTTTCGTTTATAAAGTAAATGTTACGATCTTTTGACTTTTGTCAGTACTGATAATTCCTTACAATCAATCTTAAATGTTGTAATAAATAAATATGGTACTGAATTACCCCTTGTAAAAAAAAATATATATATATTATGTACCATGTCCCATAGAGGGACATCTCTCGTTAACGGACAAAATCATCGTGACGATCCCTGTATGCCTATTGGAGCTTTCAATGTAAATTCCTTATTTTATTGCACGGGAATTTTGGGAATTTTTTTTGTTTCTTAAATTCTTAAAATTGTCTATTTATCGATTTTTTTTTTATTATTTATAATAATTTTAGTCAAAAAAAAAAAATAAAAAAAAATACGGGGAAATTTTTGGAGATTTTAAAATTTTTTTTGGGAATTAAAAAAAAAAAACTGAAGATTTCTTATATATAAAATTTCCTTTAATTCTGTTTAAATTTAAAAAATTGTTTTTGATAAATTTGCTATTTTATTGTAGGATAATATTGGGAATTTTACACAAATTTTTAGGAATTATAATTTTTTTTTTAATATTTTAAATTATTCCATTTTTTTTATAGTTGCTAATGATTTTTGTGAAAAATATTAACAAAAATTTGTGCCGGGGAAATTTTAGGTATTTAAAATTTGTTTTTGGGAATTAAAAAATTTAATATTATTATAGATATTTTTTATAAAACCAACAATATTTTTAAGTAGCTTTATAAATTTCCATGAAATTTTTAATAATTAATGCAAAAGTTTTTACGGGTAAAATTATTGGGAATTTAAAAATTTAATTTTGGAGTTCATATTAGAAACCAAAAAATATTAATTCTTTGATTTTCGTATTTGTTAAATTAATATAAAGAATATTCTCAAAGAAATACTAAACTTTTAAAAGAAGGAAATTTTGGGTATTTTATACAACTTTCTAGGAATCCACAAAAACTAATTATATTTGTACTTTAATAAGATTTTTCACAGTTTGCAATAAATTTTCCCTCAAAAAATAAAAAAATTTGGTATATATTAATATAAAGATATTTGGGGGATTTTACAAAAATTTTTAGGAATTCTAAAAATTTTCAAAATTTTTTTAAGTATTTCTTTTTTTATAGTTACTTATAATTTTTGTGAAAAAATTAAAAAAAAAATTGTCTGGGGAAAATTTTGGATATTTAAAATTTGTTTTTGGGAATTTAAAAAAAAAAAATATTATTAAAAATGTTTTAATATTAATATTTTAAATGAAATCAAGTAAATTTCCAATATTGATACAATTTTTTATAATTTTTTCCCGAGATAATTTTTGGGAATTTCAAAATTTAGTTTTGATATATTAGAAACCAAAATATATTAATTGTACAATTTCTTTATTTTTTATATTAATATAAAGAATTTTCTTAAAGAAATACTAAACTTTTAAAAAAAGGAAATTTTGGGTATTTTATACAACTTTTTAGGAATTTACAAAAACTAATTATATTTGTACTTTAATAAGGTTTATCACAGTTTGAAATAAATTTTCAACCAAAAAATAAAAAAAAATTTTATAAATATAATGATATTTGGGGGATTTTACAAAAATTTTTAGGAATTCTAAAAATTTTCAAATTTTTGTTTTTTAAGTATTCTTTTTTTTTATACATAGTTACTTACAATTTTTGTGAAAAAATTAAAAAAAAAAAAAAATTGTCTGGGGAAAATTTTGGGTATTTAAAATTTGTTTTTGGTAATTAAAAAAAAAAAAAATATATATATTATTAAAAATGTTTTAATATTAATATTTTAAATGAAATCAAGTAAATTTCCAATATTTTGATACAATTTTTTCTAATTTTTTCCCTAGAAAATTTTTGGGAATTTCAAAATTTAGTTTTGGTATATTAGAAACCAAAATATATTAATTGTACAATTTCTTTATATTTTATATTAATATAAAGAATTTTCTTAAAGAAATATTAAATTAAAAAAAAAGGAAATTTTGGGAATTTTATAAAACTTTATAGGAATTCACGAATAATGCTTTTAATTGTATTTAAATAAAGTTATTTACTGTTTGCAATATAAATTTTCCCAAAAAATAAAAAAAATTAGTCTGGGGAATTTTGGGTATTATAAAACAATTTTTAGGAATTCTGAAATTTTTAAAATATTAAGATTTTTAAATGTTTTAATAATTTGCTGTGAAAAAATATAAAACATTCGGGGGAAATCTTGGGTATTCTGGAAAATATTATGGTAATTAAGAAAACTAATAAAATAAAAGTTTTATAAGTTTTTTAAATTTTTATTAAAACTCAATTATATTTTTGAATAAAATCAAAATTTGTTAATCCCAGAAAATGTTAAGGATTTTTAGACTATTTTTGGGCATTTGAATTTAAAAATTGCCCCCAATTTTAATAATTTTTAAATATATTCTTTTACTTATTAAATTTTTTCAATCCTCAACATTAAATTTATTTCATTATTTTTTATTTTTAAAACATCCCCTTTTTCTGCTACTTTTTCCATAAACATTTCTAAAAAACCTTAAAGAAAAATCCCCACTGTAACACATTTTCCACATTTATTTAATCCCTGTTTCAAGTTAATTTTTCGTTTTTTTTTTTATTTCTTCTATTTTAACAACTCACATGAGCATTAATATTCGCAAAAAAAAAAAAAAGCAAAAACAAAATACTCTTACATTCTTCCATACATCTTGCTCCTACTCTAAAACAAACACACTCTCGCACATACACACTTGAAACAAAAACAAAACTTCACATAAAAAAAAAAACAAATGTATAAAACACTTATATACAAATACAAACATACAAAAACGAGCAGACTCGTAGAATCCTATAAATACCTTTGACAATAACAACAACAATATTACAACTTTTGTATAATTATAACGGTTTTTTATTTTAATGAATTGTTTCCAACTCTCAAGAGATAGAGAATGAGTGGGAGGGAGTATGGTTGAGGTGTTAGAGAGTAAGTGTATGAGTATTTTTTTTCTCGTATGTTTGTTACGGTAAAACTTGATTTACTTTTGTTTTTATTTTTTATTTTTTTTTTTTATTACACTTTCTCTACTTGTACTTTTATGTTTGCTGTTTGTTGTTATTGTTGCTTTTTTATAGCAGTACATGCAAAATATGAATGAATTTAATTTGGAATCTGAGGTACATTTGTTGGATCTTTTTTATTTATTTTATTTTTTGAGGACATAAAGCAAATGTTGAAATTTGTTTTATATGTTTGTGTTTAAAATATGGTTTTTGTTTTAATTTTTTTATTTATTTTTTTTTAATCTTTTTTTATTTGCTGTTGTTGTTTGTTTTTATCCTTTTTGGCCTCTTTGATTTCTGTGGAGATTTTCTTGTTTTATTGTTGTTTTTTTCTATGTTTCTTTTTGTTGTAATTTTAATTTGTTGTGTCATTTATGTTGACCACTTTTTTTATTGTTGTTTCAAGGTTTTTCTTGATGATTTACTGGAAGTTTTCAAAATTTTTTTATTTGAAAACAATTCTGAGAAATGAGAGAATTAGAAATTTAAATGTACTTGACTTAAGAGTAGACTTTAGGTCAAACAAAAGACTGGACTATTACTAAATTTTAACTATAAATTAGTCTATAAACTAGGCTATAGACAAGACTATAGTCAATGCCCTAAAATGGGATATAGTCAAGACTATAAACTAGATTAGAAACCAGTCCAGTCCAGACCCTCAGGCCAGTTAACCTATACATCGATACTAGTTTCCTTGACGTGGACTTTACCGCTAGAGCTCTTGACCATATTAAAGCTGCGTAAAGAATCATGGAGCTGACCACAGTAGAAATAATTTTCTTTTGTGCTGCTTTGGACCATCATTTTCTCGAGAGCGGCTCTAACATTAGATGCCTTGTTGTGGATATACTCGATATGTGCTTTAAATTTCAGTCTATTAATTCCGTTATCAAGCTTCCTATCTAAAAGAAGTTGGAATTCTCAGAAGTAGATTGTCTGCACCATCTGTGCTGTCACGTTTGGGTTTGTTGGTGTTGATCGTGAGATACCCGAATTTCTGTGGAAGGGGTTCTTCACGTTCCAGCGCTCCTTATCATTTGCATTGTCTGTAGCTTTAACTTCTAAGTCAGCCAGGTGTGCTGCCGAATTAGAAGTATTACAGTAGCCTTGTCACAGGACTTCATCAAGCTTTTGCACTGTTTTAGTACGCTCTCCATGCCTGCAACAACTAGGGTCCGCGGGGTCGTTACTCCCTTTATCGCCTCCTGACGATACCCTTGGGGGTATAGTCTAGTCTATAGGCAAGTCTTATAGTCTAGTCAATAGTCTAGTCTATAGTCTAGTCAATAGTCTAGTATATAGTCTATTCAATAGTCTAGTCTATAGTCTAGTCAATAGTCTAGACTATAGTCTAGTCAATAGTCTAGACTATAGTCTAGTCTATAGTCTAGTCTATAGTCTAGTCTATAGTATAGTCTATAGTCTAGTCTATAGTCTAGTCAATAGTTTAGTCTATAGTCTAGTCTATAGTTTAGTCTATAGTTTTAACTATAATCTTGACTATAGTCTAGTCTATAGTCTTGACTATAGATTAGTTTATAGTCTTAGCTATAGACTATAGTCAAAACTATAAACTGGACTAAAGTCGAGACTATAGTTAAAGCTATAGTCAAGACTAGTTTATAGTTGAGACTTTAATCTGAACTATAGTGAAAGCTTTAGACTTGTGTATATTTTATTATAGATTTTGTAATTTGGTTTTAAAGAATTTTACCAAAATGTTGTTGCTTATGAAAATTATTGGTCTTCAACTTCATTTTATATCTCCCTAACAAGCCAATTGGCTTTTTAATACAATTTTGTTGTCATTTATTCATCGTTATGATCCTCGTTGTCCTTGTTGATGCTCTCAAATGCCACTAAAATCTGGCTGTTGACATCAATAGTTTTGTGTCAAAATAGAAAAAAAAAAGTGAACGAAAAAGAAAACTCTTAACCGTTACAAAATATACCAACGCTAGTCAATGGCAAACAATAATAAAGACTACAGAGAAATTGTGTATATAAACATATACACCAAAAACTATTACTGCAGTAAAATAAAATGCATATACACCAAAGCCCCCTAGGATATGCTATAGCAAAATGGAAAAAAAGAGAAAAACAACTTGAACAAACACTATTTTGCAATGCAAAAATTAAATAAAAAAATACATAGAAAAAAATTGTCATCAACAGAGACGACACATTTAGGTAGACAAACCGCCAAAAGCAGCTCTAGAGTCAGAGAAATACAGCAGCTGCCATAACATGGTGAATATTTTAACAACAATTTTAGTCATTAGTATTCATCAGCACCTTCTTAGTTTTGGTATGTTTTTTTTTTATATTTTTTTTAGAATGAAAGCAACAAGGCTCGTATTTATTTTTTTGTTATAAAAAAAAAAAAATAAATAGAAAAGACAAGTCACCAGGCCTAAGTTAACTTAAGGTTTTTTCCTGTTAGTTTATTTGTAGCAACCTGTGATCTGTATAAATGGAATATATAGTATAAGTGTTGCTGATTTTTACATTTATTTGAGGCGCCAATTGTAAATGTTGCTTTTTGGCATTATGCCATATAAATGCAAGATTTTGTTGTTGCTATTTGTCTAGAATTTTTGGTTAAAAGTTGTGATTTTTTTTTTTTTCTATTTTAACAAATGTTTTTTCATATTTAACAAGACTCTTTTAGTTTTGCTTTAAAGAATTTTTGTGATTTTATGGATAATTTTTTGTTATTGTTATTTTTAAGCTTAAATAGGTGATTGTTCCCTTTTAATAGTTTTGTTGTGTTATAAACTAATTTAAGGAAAAAGTTTTGTCTTTGTTTAATTTTTTTTTTTTTTGTAAATTAAATTTGAACAGCAGGTCAAGCAAAATAGAAACTCTGAAGGAGAACAAAATAAATTCAAATAATTAAAGCACAAGAAAATAATAAAATAAATTAGTAGTAACTAAAACATACATAATCTAGACTATAGTTTAGTTCATAGTCTACTCCGTAGTCTATAGTTTAGACTGTAGTGTTGTCTATAGTCTGGTTTATAGTCCAGTAATATTGACTATTGCCTATAGTCTGGCCTATGTTTTTGACTACGGTTTAAGCCATAGAACTGACTATAGTCTAGCCTATAGTAATGAATGTAATCTTAGTCTTTTGTCTTGACTATAGTTTAGTCTGTAGTCTTGATTATTATCTGGACTATAGCCTATAGTCTAGTCTACAGTATTGACTATAGTCTAGCGTTTAGTCTTGACTATAGTTTAGCCAATAGTCTTTACTATGGTCTGGACTATAGGCTATAGTCTAGCCTATAATGATGACTATAGTTTGGCCTATAGTTAAGACTATAGTCTAGCCATTAGTTTTGACTATAGGTTAGCATATAGTCTTAACTATGGTCTGGACTATAGTCTACCCTATAGTCAGACTATAGTCTAGCCTGTAGTCTTCACTATAGTATAGCCTATAGTCTTGACTATAGTGTAAGCTATAGTCTTGACTATAGTGTAACTATAGTATTTCATATAGTCTGACTATAGTCTAGTTTATAGCCTATAGTCTTGTCTATAGTCTAGCCCAAAGTCGTGAATATAATCTAGCCTAAAGTCGTGACAATAGTTTAGCCGATAGTCTTGACTGTAGTCTAGCCTATAGTCCTGATTATAGTTAGTCCAGCCTATAGTCGTAACTATAGTCTAGCCTATAGTATTGACTAAAGTCTAGCCTATAGTCTTGACTATAGTCTAGCCTATAGTCCTGACTATAGTCTTTTCTATAATCTGACTATAGTCTAGTTTATAGCCTTGACTATAGTTTAGTTTATAGCATTGACTATGGTCTAGCTTGTAGTCTTGACTATAGTCTAGTTTATAGCCTCGACTATAGTCTAGTTTATAGTCCTGACTATAGTCTAGTTTATAGTGCTGTCTATAGTCTAGTTTATAGCCTTAACTATAGCCTAGTTTATAGTCTTGACTATAGTTTAGTTTATAGTCTTGACCATAGTTCAGTTAATAATCTTGACTTTAGTTTATAGTTTTGACTATAGTCTAGTTTTTAGCCTTAATTATGGTCTAGTTTATAGTCTTGACTATAGTTTAGTTTATAGTCTTGAGTATAGTTCAGTTAATGGACTTGGCAATAGTTTATAGTCTTGACAATAATCTAGTTTTTAGCCTTAACTATAGACTTGTTTATATTTTGACTAAAGTCTTGTTCATAGTTTAGTTTATAGTTCTATAGTTCAGTTAATAGTCTTGACTATGGTCTAGTTTATAGTCTTGACAATTGTCTATCCTATAGTTTTGACTGTAGTCTATCCTATAGTCTAGCTTATAGACTTGACTATAGTTTAGCCTAAGTCTTGACTATAGTTTAGTCTGTAATCTTGATTATTATCTGGACTATGGTCTACATTCTAGCTTATAGTCTTTACTATAGTCTAGCCTGTTCTGTAGTTTATTCTATAGTCTAGCATATAGTCTATATTCTTCATTATAGTCTAGTCTTTAGTTTATTCTATAGCCTATAAGCTTGTGAAGACTTTAATCTTGCTCTTAGTCCAATTTATACCTTAGCCTATTGTCCAGTGTATAGCATAGTTTATAGTCTATTCCTAGTAATAATTTCTAACCTTCTTAATGAAATATTTCCTTCTTCATTTCATTTAGTTTAATTTAAAATTTTGCTCTTTAGTTTTTTTATTATCATTTCTCATTTTAATTGCCTTTTTATGACTTTAAATAGTGTCTAATTTAAGCCTATAATTTTCATGTGATTTGTCAGGATTTCTACATGTAGAAATAAGGACATAAAGTCTAAGTTAAGTTATTTATATGACAAAAAGAACCTTTTATCATAGAGACTTTAATTTCATTTTAATTTTGAAAAACTACTAACTTAATACCTCTAAAGGACATAAAATGTCCTTAATTTATATTAGCGCATTAAAAACATTAAAATTCAAAAGTTAATGTTTAAGGATATATGTTAAATATTAGTGTGTGTCATTAAAAAGTGCTGCTAATTAAGTTTAATAGATAAAATGTTTATGTGGAGGGTGCTGATGTATATGAGGTGTGGAAGAAGAGAGGGTATATGAATGATGAGAAATAAAGAGGGGGAGAAGTAAATTAGTGAAGAAATTTGTTAAGTTTTTATAACAAAGATTTGTTTTAAATAACTACTTAAAAAATTTTATATTTTAAGTAGCTCCTAAAAGTATACTTTAGTTTTTAAGAGTTAAAATTTTAATATTTTGAAATAGAATTTAAATGTAATTTTCTATATTAATTTATTTATAATTTTTTTGTTACTCTCTTTCCAGCAACAAGTTGTTGAATTATCGGGCTATGTTATTATTTTAGTGGAAAATGTTGATGGTAAAATTAAATTATATGGCTCACCTCCTGATCGTGATAATTTGGAAGTGGGCGATGAGATACTCGAAGTAAATGGTTTAACCTTAGACAATATATCGCGTACAGAAATTATACGACACATACATGATGTAAGTAAAAAAAAGATATCAATTAAATTTTCTTTAATAAAATTTCTTTTGGATAAAATTTTTTTATTTTCTTTTGTAGTGCATTAAATCCTGTACAATTTGCCTGCGGGTACGCAAGAAAAATGATTCCAGACTGGGTGAGTAGAAAATTTATATTTCTTCTTTTAATTTCCTTATAAAAAAGTCCTTATTAATTTTAATTCAAACTATTTTTAAGTACTAGAAAAATACGTAAAATATATTTAAACCTCTAACTTCAAACCTTTAAACCCCTAGCTTCAAACCTTAACCAAAAAACCACAATCAAACCAATATGTTGTCCGGCTGGTTTAATTTTACTGTCACTCGGCTTTTGTCCTCTTGACATTAAATTACCAAATAAAACTACAATTTATAAATCTCTACTAAGAACAATTTTTATAAATATTTGCCAACTTAAAATACTTTAGCTTTTTGTGGTTTTTATTTTAGAAAGAGAAATTTCTTTTCTTCTAACCACCACCTGTTAAATATGGTCACCCTTTCAGTTTAAACAACTCATACACACAATACACCAAAAAGTAAATAAATGAATTGTCTCATACATTTATGCACTCTAAACATCACACCCACACTCACACTCACCTATAAATTAAGTATAGTAAATCAAGTTCTTTTACTAGGAGACAGAGTACTTTATTCTAAAATACTCTGTAAATAACGGTGAGAGGTGAGAAAGAGAGTAAATAAAGTAAATTCCCTTAGTAAAGTTTTATAAAAGTATGTGTGTTTGTATATGGAGTATTAAGTACATTGAGCAATCAAAGATATAGAGACAAATGTTTCTTTTATTTTTTTATTGTAATTGATACAGTTTGTTGTTGTTTTCTAGACATGTTTATTTGTTTTTGTATTAAATAAAAAATGCAACAAATAAAACATTCATTAAATAAAAATTGAAAAAGTAAGAGAAAGTTCCAAGCGAATGAAAAAAAAGAAAAAAATACACGCTCATACATACATATACTAAATATTCAAATAAATACTTTAACAGAGATATTTAATTTTAATAAATATCATAGCCTACTTTTAGGAGTCAACAATTAATTTTGTATTTAATTGTTTTACTTATTTTTTTTTAATTTTCGCTGCATTTGAATTTTACTCAGCTGAATTGTTATTTTTTGTTATAATTTTTAAATTTAATTTTTAATTATTATGAGATTATAATTAGTTGAAATCTTTTTATTAGCTGAATTAATAAATTTTAAAGCTGAATTAAGTTTTTAAATAGCTGAATGGAGAAATTTCGTAACAAAATAGATTTTTAAGCAGCTGAATTGTGAAATCTATTAGCTGAATTAGGTTTTTATTAAGCTAAACTCGGATTTTTACATAAATCTTTAGATAATTGTTAGCTGAATTGATTTTAAAGCATCTGATTAGAAAAATTTTTCAGCTGAATTGATTTTAATGCTGCTGAATAGAGAAATTTGGTAGCTGAATTGAATTATTTAAAGCTGAATTGAAGAATTTGTTTGCTGAATTGATTTTAATGCAGCTGAATTGAAAAAATTGTTAGCTGAATAGATTTTAATGCAGCTGAATAGAGAAAGTTTTTAGCTGAATTGATTTTAATGCAGCTAAATTGAGAAATTTATTAACTAAATTGAATTTTTTAAAGCTGAATTGAAGAATTTGTTTGCTGAATTGATTTTAATGCAGCTGAATTGAGAAAATTTGTTATCTGAATTGATTTTAATGCAGCTAAATAGAGAAATTTTTCAGCTGATTTTTTTGTAGCTGAATAGAGATATTAATTATCTAAATTGAATTTTATGCTGAATCCAATTTTATACAGCTGAATTGAAAAAATTGTTAGCTAAATTTTTTTTTTACTGATTTTTAAGCAGCTGAATGTAAAAACTTGTTAGCTGAATTAGATTTATATACAGCTGAATTACAGTTTTTGCCTAAATATTTGAAAATATACCCCAAACTGTTAGTTGAATTAGGTTTTCCTTCAGCTGAATTGAAGTTTTTCCTTAAGTCTTTGAAAAATTGTTAGCTGAATTGATTTAAAAACCGCTGAATGTTAAAAATTGTTAGCTGAATTAGGTTTTTATGCATCTGAATTGCAGTTTTCATCAAAATCTTGAACAAAATGTTAATTGAAATGATTTTTAAGCCGCTGAACGAGAAAAATTCTTAGCTGAATTATGTTTTTATGCAGCTAAATTACAGTTTTCATCAAAATCTTGAGCAAAATGTTAGCTGAATTGATTTCTGAGCCGCTGAGTGAGAAAAATTGTTAGCTTTATGAGGTTTTTATGCAGCATAATTGCAGTTTTTACCTAAATATTAGGAAATATACCCAAAACTGTTATCTGAATTAGGTTTTCCTTTAGCTGAATTGCATTTATTTCTTAAATCCTTGAAAAATTGTTAGCCGAATTGATTATTAAGCCGCTGAATGAAGAAAAATCTTAGCTGAATTGATTTTAAAGCCGCTGAATTTAAATAATAGTTAGCTGAATTAGGTTTTTATGTAGCAGAATTGCAGTTTTTAGATAAATCTTGAACTGAATTGAGTTTTAAGTTGCTGGATGGTAATTTTTTTTAATTATTTATTTAATTTAGTATAAAAACAGCCAAAATTGTTAGCTGAATTAGGTTTTCCTTTAGCTGAATTGCATTTATTTCTTAAATCTTTGAAAACTTTTTAGCTGAATTGATTTTAATTCTGCTGAATGTAAAAAATTGTTAGCTGAATTAGGTTTTAGGCAGCTGAATTGCTGTTTTCATCGAAATCTTAAGCAAAATAATTGCTGAATAGATTTTTTATGTAGCTGTTTAGTCAAAATCGTTAGCTGAATTAACTTTTTCTTTAGCTGAATGGCTGTTTTTACCTAAATCTTATGAAAATTGTAATCAGAGGTAGTTTTTAAGCAGCAGTATATAGAAAGTTGGTAGCTGAATTAGGTTTTTAGGCAGCTGAATTGCAGTTTTTAGTTAAAGCTTGAGAAAAGTTTTAGCTGAATTAATTTTAAAGCAGCTGAATAGAAATTTTTTGTAATTATTTATATAATTTAGTAAAAATATAGCCAAATTTGTTAGCTGAATAAGGATTTTCTTTAGCTGAATTGTTGTTTTTGGCTAAATCTTGGAAAATTTGATTGTTGAACTAATTTATATTTAAATTTAATGTTCAAAATTTCCAAAATATTAAAGATTTCTTAGCTGAATATCTTTTATATTTTTGGGAAATTAAAGTTTATCTCTATAGATAGTAATTTAGTTTTATTTTCATTAATTTTTTCACTTGTTTTCATTAGCTCTAACCTAAAATACTTAAATAATATTAACTAATAAACCAACATCTTTCTCTTGCCCCTCAATCAACTACCATTGATTACATTTGTTTAAACAATAGTGCATATTGTACTTGTCGTTAAATTCCCATTTTACATAAATCATTGATGCATAAGATACAACAAATAAATGTTCAACACACCCGTATGGCAAAAAAATATATGTATGTACTATATAATATTAAATTGAATTGCTTATGAAAGTACACACCCACTAAATAAACCACATGACCTAGAGACTACAATAGCAGCAGCAACTACGTAAAAAGCTATTGAATTAAAAAAAATTGAAAAGAAATAAAAATGCACATGAAACCTAAACTAAAAATTTTTCTAAAAACACACTTGTATTTCATAGATTTTTGTTGTTTTGTGTTCGAATTCAATTCAAAAATTGTCCCCTCTAACATTACAATAACAAACAATTCCAAGCTATTCAGAGAGTTAGCAAATAACAAACAAACACAAGTTGATTTGAAATTCTAAAGCAAATACATGATTAATGAGCACTATTCACTCAATATACACACACACACACAAACAAACAAACAAGAATCACATAAGAGTTTTGAATCATTATTTTTTTGTTCCTTCTTTTTGGCAATTAGCTGGTCTGTATGAGAATGTTGATGATGATAGTGCTTAACAAATGTATGCCAACACTTTTATTTGATAAGAATATGTGCAAGTGTGTGTGAGTGTGTTGACAAATGAATTGAACCATAAAGCAACAGAATCACCACACAAGTCAGCTAAATAAACTGCAGTTGGCGAGATACGCATTTTCTGTTTTGTTGTTCTTTATATTGACGTTTAAATGTACACTTCCGTTTTGTATGGTTGCTTGGTTGCAATGGAAAATCTCTCCCCCCCCCCAAAAGCTTGGCCAAGCATCAATAATATTTCCGTTTTGGAAAGGGGGCAAAAAATTATGTAAAGGTACACGTAACCGACAAGTGTTTTTGAATATTTGTGGATTACATTTGATGGTATGAAGCAAAAGAGCAAAAATTAAGGTAGTAATAGAGATAAAATATAGAAAAATATCACAAAATTTTTATTTTTTTAAATTTATATTAAAGAAAAATTTTGTTTTCTTGCAAAAAAATTAATTCAGCTAAAAATCCTTTAAATTCAGCTGAAAAAAAATTAATTCAGCTACAGAAAAATCAATTCAGCTAAGAATTTTTTTAATTCAGCTGCATTAAAATCAATTCAGCTTCAAAAAAAAATCAATTTAGCTAAGAATTTTTTAAATTTAGCTGCATGAATATCTATTCAGCAAAGAATTTTTTTAATTTAGCTGCATGAGGATCAATTCAGCTAAAATTTTTTTTAAATTCAGCTGCAAAATAATCAATTCAGCTAAGAATTTTTTTAATTCAGCTAAATTTTTTTAAAATTCAGCTGCAAAAAAATTAATTCAGCAAAAAATTTTTTAAATTCAGCTACATAAAAATCAATTCAGCTAAGAATCTTTTAAATTCAGCTGCATAAAAATCTATTCAGCTAAAGATTTTTGAAATTCAGCTGCATAAAAATCAACTCAGCTAAGAATTTTTTAAATTCAACAGCATGAAAATCGATTCAGCTAAAAATTTTTTAATTCAGCTGCATGAAAATCAACCCAGTTAAGAATTTTTTAAATTCAGCTGCGTGAAAATCAATTCAGCTAAGAATTTTTAAAATTCAGTTTCAAAAAACCAATTCAGCTAAAAGTTTTTTAAATTCAGCTGTTAAAAAAACAATTCAGCTAAGAATTTTTTTTAAATTCAGCCGCATAAAAATTAATTCATCTAAGAATTTTTGTAATTCTACTGCAGAAAATCAATTCAGCTAAGAAGTTTTAAAATTCAGCTGCATAAAAATCAATTCAGCTAAGAAATTTTTAAGACTGAGCTACAAAAAAATCAACTCTGCTAAGTATTCTTGAAATTCAGCTGCAAACAAAACAATTCAGCTAAGGATTTTTTTTAAATTTAGCCGAATGAAAATCAATTCAGCTTCAAGAAAATCAATTCAGCTAAAAATTGTTTGAATTCAGCTGCACAAAATATCAATTCAGCTTAGAATTCTTGAAACTCAGCTGCATGAAAATCAATTCAGCTAAGAATTTTTAAAATTCAGCTAGAAAAAAATCAATTCAGCTAAATTCAGCTGCATAGAAATCAATTCAGCTAAAAATTTTTTAAACTCAGCTGCAAAAAAATCAATTCAGCTAAGAGTTTTTAAAATTCAGCTAGAAACAAATCAATTCAGCTAAGAACTTTTTATGTTTAGCTGCATGAAAATATATTCAGCTGCATAAAAATCTATTCAGCTAAAGATTTTTTAAATTCAGCTGCACGAAAATCAATTCAGCTAACAATTTTTTTTAAATTCAGATGCAAGAAAATCAATACAGCTAATAAATCATTAAATTCAGCTACAAAATAATCAATTCAGATAAGAAGTTTTAAAATTCAGCTAGAAAAAAGATCAATTCAGCAAAGAATTTTTTAATTTTAGCTGTATAAAAATTAATTCAGCTAATAATTTTTAAAATTCAGCTAGAAAAAAATAAATTCAGCTAAAATTTTGTTAAATTTAGCTGCAAATAAATCAATTTGGCCAAAAAATTTTGAAATTCAGCTGCATAAAAATCAATTCAGTAAAGAATTTTTTAAATTCTGCTATATAAAAATCAATTCAGCTTAAAATTTTTTAAATTCAGCTGCAAAAAAATCAATTTGGCCAAAAAATTTTGAAATTCAGCTGCATAAAAATCAATTCAGCAAAGAATTTTTTAAATTCAGCTGCAAAAAAATCAATTTGGGCAAAAATTTTTGAAATTCAGCTGCATAAAAATCAATTCAGCAAAGAATTCCTCAGATTCGGCTGCAAAAAAATTAATTCAGCTAAGAATTTTCAATATAAATTTTATTCAGCTAAGAATTTTTAATATTTAGCTGCATGAAAATCAATTCATCTAATAATTTTTGAAATTCAGCTGCATAAAAATCAATTCAGCTAAGATTTTTTTTTTAAATTTAGCTGCAGCTATAAAAAGCCTAATTCAGCTAAGTTTTTTAAATAAATAATTAAAGACTTATTCCAGTTTCACTTAATTTTCTCAAAATCTTTGTAATTCAGCTAAAGAAAATTTAACTCAGCTAAAATTTTTTACTGCAAATTTATAAAATTCTTGATTTTTTCAAGAAATTTTTCTTTAAATATCTATTCAGCTATGAAAAAATCAATTCAGCTGCAGTTTTGTAAATTTGTAAAATTCTTTAGTTTTTTTAAATAAATTTGAGTTAAAATTCCGATTTAGCTACAAAAGACCTTATTCAGCCAATATTTTTTATTAAAATTTTATAAAAATATTGATTTTTTATAAGAATTTTGTCTTAAATTCTTTATTCAGCCATGAAAAACTTAATTCAGCTACAACTTTGTACTGAATATTTTACAATATTTATGTTTATTTAGCACTGGCTTTAAAAAATTTACAATTCAGCTACGAAAAAGTCAATTCAGCTGGCATTTTTGATAGAAATTGTATAAAATTCTATATTTTTTTTTTAAGAAATTTGAGTTAAAATTGCGATTTAGCTACAAAAGACCTTATTCAGTTAATATTTTTTATTGAAATTTTATAAAAATATTGATTTTTTATAAGAATTTTGTCTTAAATTCTTTATTCAGCCATGAAAAACTTAATTCAGCAACAATTTTATGCCGTACATTTAATAATTTTTATGTGTATTTTTCATTTGCTTTAATAAATTTGTTATTCAGCTATGAAAAAGTAAATTCAGCTAACATTTTTTATTGAAATTTAATTAAATTCTTAAGTTTTTATAGGAAATTAGATTTAAAATCCTTATTCAGCTACAAAAAACCTAATTCAGCTAACGTATTTTATTGAAATTTTATAAAAATATTGATTTTTTATAAGAAATTTATATTTAAATCTTTATTCAGCCAGGAAAAACTTAATTCAGCTACAATTTTATGCTGTACATTTTATAATTTTTATGTTTATTTTTCATTGGCTTTAAAAAATTTACAATTCAGCTATGAAAAAGTCAATTCAGCTAACATTTTTTATTGAAATTTTATTAAATTCTTAAGCTTTTATAGGAAATTAGATTTAAAATCCCTATTCAGCTACAAAAAACCTAATTCAGCTAAGGTTTTTTGAACAAAAATTTAAAAATTTACTTAAGTTTTACTTAAAATATTTATAATTTAAATAATTCAGCTAAAGAAAAATCAAATTCAGCTAATGATTTATCAGAAAATTTTGACATTTTCTTTGGTTTTATGAGAAAAATATCACTTTTTTAAGTTTTTAGCCTCAAATTATTACTATTTTTTTTTTAATTTAGCATTATGTGGCTTTATTCAGCTACCAATACATTTGAAATATTCTAACAATTATTTAAATATTTATGAAATTAACCTTGAAATTTTTATATTAATAATTTTTTTTTAACAAATCTCTTTATTGTTTATCTTTTTGACTTAATTTATCACTAAATTTATGTTTCATTTCCCTCTTATGACTAGTGTTATCTTAACGGCTTTGACACGCATTCCTAGCTAAAAATAGCTGCTTCTAAAATATTCCAATTTACATTTGAGCATTTGATTTCAAATGCCTCATTATTATCGAAGTATTAGGAATTCCCTTTAAAACATTCTTTGTTTTTTAGGGGGTGTTTTACTCTTTAATCATATTAATTTATTAAAGTTTATTGCATTTAGTAGTATTTGCTATAAGATAAGCTAAATAATGTCATATATTTTTTATTATTTAATGCTAAATATAGTAAAATATAAAAATAATTAAAAAAAAAAAAAAAACTAATTCTAGTATCAAAAACTTTTAGTCTTTAATCAATAATTGTTTATTAATTTTTCCCTTTTAACGCCCTCTCTTTATTTGCATTTAACTCTTTACTCCCCTTCTCTTTTGTTTTTTTTTTTAATCTATTTTTCTTACTCATTGTAACTAATCATTTGTGGCTTGTGTTTGTGGCAAAGTGATTGAATTGAAAGTCAACAGTTGAACAATAACAAAAGCAACAACAACAACGAGAACAAAAAAAAAAAAAAAAACTAAACAAATATTGAAAATCAATTAAGTTAATTAAGATCTACATAATCACTAACTAACATTTATGGGGAGGCTTTTAAAATAGAAATTAACATATTTTTTTTTGTTTTGTAAAGATTAATTAGTTAAAGGTTTTTTGGTATTGGTACATAGAAGTAGTTGTTGTTGCTTTTCTAAATAAAAATAACTCTTATGTTAGTAAACGATTTTTAGAGAAAACAATTAAAATCATAGTAAAAAATTAATTATGTGGAAATAAACTAATTTTATAATACATACAGATAACAAAATTTATATTAGCTATTGAAGAGATTTTAAATCTATAAATAACAAGAGCTACTAAATATAGTAAGAGCATGTAAATAAAGATTTAAAGCAACTTTTAAACATTTTTATTATCAATTTTAAATGTAGAGGATTGTAAATAAAGATGTCCGTCTGTCTGTCCATACGTCTTAAATTGTAGACAAGGCTTAAGGGAATTTTAAGCGAATTTAACCGTGATGTTAGTTTAAAGACTTATTTTTGAAAATTTTTTTTTTTAAGTTTGACATTCCTTACTACATCCATATATTTTATGTTAGACCTCCAATAAGTAAAATAATATATACTCGTGATCCTTAAATGTAGAAGATTCTAAATAAAGCTGTCCGTCTGTCTGTCCATCCCTCAAAACTAATAGATAGAAACCAAATGAATTTTAAGCAAATTTACTCTAGATGTCAGTTTTAAGATTGCTATATTAGTTTTATTTATTAAGCAATATAGACAATATATACATCAATGGATAGCTAAACAACTCTATTTTAATATTTTGTTCATATTTTTTTATATACTTAAAAAATGTAATATAACTTTTTGTAAACAAAAAAAATTTATATAATTTTAATATTCATAAATTTAAATATAATAAAACTTATTTTTATACCAAAAGACTGTGTTAAAATTTGTTCCTCCCTTAATGCATACACTGATTTTTGTCTTAGACCCCTAAGAAGTAAAAAACATATATTTAGTGTCCTTAGATATAAAGAATTCTAAATAAAGTTGTCCGTCTATCTGTCCGTTCATCTAAAATTGCAGAAGAAGATAAAATTTTCAAAATAAAAAAAATTTATAAAATTGATGTTTATTATAAATCTTACTTCTGTCATTCCTTCAAAACATCCAATAATATCATTTTAGAACCCGCAGAAAGTAAAAACCACAGATTCAGGTTGCTTAAATGTACAGAATACTAAATAAAAATGTCCGTCAGTCTGTCCGTACATGTAAGCTTGTATAGGAAAACTAAATGAATTTAAAGCAATTTTAATCGAAATGTCAGGTTTAAGGTTGCCATATTAGCTTTATTTATTAAACGATATAGACATTATATATATCAGTGGATAGGTTAACAAGTCCATTTTAATATTTTATTTCTCCCTTTTTATAACTTTAAAAAATGTTAAGTAAATTTAGCTAAACATAAATAATTTATAAAATGTAATTGTTTATAAATTAAAATATAATAAAACCTTCTTTTGAAAATGTATAAAAAAAATGTTTAAGTTTGGCATTTCTTCAGTGCATCCATTGGTTTTTATTTTAGACCTCCAAAAATTAAAATAATATATATTCAGGATCATTAGAAATAAAGGATTCTAAATAAAGCTGAACGTCTTTCTGTTCATTCGTCTTTTAGAGGGAAACCTATTAAATTATAAGCAATGTAACCCTAGATGTCTGTTTTAAGGTTGCTATATTAGTTTTATTTATTAGCAATGTAGACAATATATACATCAATGGATAGGTAAATAAGTCTAATTTAATAAAGTATAAACTTTCTTGTATATTTAAACAATTTAAACTAAATTTTGCTAAACAAAATGAAAAAAAAAAATATATTAAATTTAAGTATTAATAAGTATGTTTACAAACTAAAATATAATAAAATTTATTTTGAAAAATGTGTAAAGAAATATAAGTTTAAGTCTATAATTTCTTGCCTTAGACTTTCAAGAAGTAAAAACATATATTTAAGATCTTCAGATATAAGACATTCATATTAAAGCTGTCCGTCCGTCTGTCTATTTGTCCATCTTAATTGGTAGAGGAAGATTGATTGTTTTGATTTCAAACGGCTTAACGGCCTATGTTGGTAAATTTTAAAAACTAAATAAAACTAAGTATATACCAAATAAAAGAACACAAAATTATGTATCATTAGCAGTAAAAATCTTCAAGCTAGCTTGTGTTGTTTTCTTACAGCGCCCTTTCAAAGTTAACATCTTTTTTGTTAACATTTTGGCAAAAGAATTTAATTTTTTATCATCATTTGGAGTATTTTTTTGATAAAAAAGTCGTATAATTATAAAGATGCATTTTTATTTACTAATGAATAAAGAAAATAAAATGCTAATATTAAAGTACTGATAGCATTTTTTTTCCTAAATATCGATCAATATAAATGTTAAATATAATAAATACTAAAATATTGATTTTCGATACATTTAATCTTAATGTATAGACAGACGGACAGACATTACCATGCCGTCAATAAGTCGTATGATTCCAAAAAAATATTTTTTTTTAACTTACAAATTAATAAAGAAAACAAAATGTGATCATTAAAGTACTGATATCATCTTTTCCTGAATATCAATCAATATAAAAACCAAATGTTATAAATACTAATATATTGTTTTTCCATCTATTAAAACACAATGTATAGACAGAAGGACAGACATTGCCATGCTGGCAAAAAAAATCGTATAAAAAATTTTTATTTTTTTTTATTTAGTAATGCATAAAGAAACTAAAACGTCAACATTAAAGTACTGATATCACCATTTCTTGAATAACGATCAATATAAAAACCAAATGCTAATACTAAAATATTGATTTTTCGATACATTTAACCTTAATGTATAGACAGACGGACAGACATTACCATGCTGTCAAAAAGTCGTAAGATGCCAAAAATTTAATCTTTTTTTACTTACAAATCAATAAAAAAAACAAAATGTGATCATTATAGTACTGATATCATCTTTTTCTGAATATCGATCAATATAAAAACTAAGTGTAATAAAGACTAAAATATAGATTTTAAAACCATTTAATCCTAATGTATAATAGGCGGACAGACATTACCAAGCTGATAAAAAAGGCGTATTATTCTAAAAATGCATTTTTTACTTGCTAATGAATAACAAAATTGAATGTGATTATTGAAATACTAATATCTCCTTTTACTGAATCTCTGAATAAATATAATGAACACTAAAGTATTTATTTTCTATACATTTAACCCCAATATACAGACAGAGGGACAGACATTACTATTCTGCCAAAAAAAATCGTATTATTCTAAAAATACATTTCTTTACTAATTAATGAGTAAAGAAAATAAAATGTTAACAATAAATTACTGAATCAGTTTTTCCTGAATATCGATAAATATTAAAAACTAAAGGTACTAAATACTAAAATATTCATTTTTGATTCATTTGATCCCAATGTACAGACATAGGGATAGACATTACTATTCTGCAAAAAAAAGGGATAAAATTTTAGAAATGCATTCTTTACTTGTTAAAATATAAAAACATGATCACAAAAGTTTTGATATCACTTTTCCTTAATATCGATCAATATAAAAATGTAAATTACAAAATAATGATTTTCGTACCATTTAAAATTAATGTATAGACAGACGGACAGACATTACCATGCTGGCAAAAAAATCGTATAATTGAAAAGATGTTGTTTTTTACTTACTAATGAATATAGAAAATAAATAAGTGTTAGCATTAAAGTACTGATATCACCTTTTGCTGAATATCTATCAATATAGAAACTAAATGTAATAAATACTAAAATATTGATTTTCGTTATACTTAATCCTAAAGTATAGACAGATGGACAGACATTACAAATGTTGGCCAATTTTTAACTATGAAGAAATATTAAGATAATATAAAAATAAATATACTTACCTATTCATTGGTATATATTGTGACTATACAGCTTATTAAATATAGTAAATGTAGGGGCCTAAAACTAGACTTCTTTTTTGAAATTTAAAAAAAGTAATAATATTTGTTTGATTCGACCAGTAGTTTAGAAGTAACAGATTTATTCCATAAACTATATACTTATATTATGTAACAATTTATCAATATTTTAAGCTTATTTTTTACCTTTCATTACACTGTGTCTTAGTGTTTTATTTCCATTCTTAGTTGAATTTCTGTTTTGTTAAAAAAGAGTTACTTAATAAAAGTTTTAGGCTCTTTCCTCTCAAACTTTTTGTCGTACCCATAAAATGATTTGTTTTTAACTTAATTTTATTATAAAATTATGTTTAATTTGTTTTTATATAAACAATTATTATAAACAATTTTTGAAAAAGTGTTTTATTTTCTTAATAAACCAAATAAATTTATATTAATTATTAAGTAAATGAAAGTTAAAACATTTAACAAGTGTTTTATTTCCATTGTTTATTATGTTATGTTTTAAAAAGATTAAGAGTTAAAGAGAAAGAGAGAGCGAGAGAGAGTATTAGAGTAGAGAGCTTTGTATGGGTTTTAAGTTAAAAAGGTAAATATGATAAAACTAAATGATAAAGATAAATACAAAACGTCAAAAGTCTAATACTTAGTATAGTGGATCCAAATTGGCATCCACATATAGTCTCACCAAGTGTAAACATTAACGTAGACTTTGACGTAAACGTCAACGTCATTTTTTTATATTTATTTAGTAAAGATATGTAAGTATCTACATATCTATTTAGTACTCTGCTAACTAAACAAGCTGGGACTAATTGTTTATTGTTTGTTATTGTGTTTTAAGAGGCACAGTTGGTTGGAGAGGAAAGGGGGGATCTTAACGAAGATAAGTCTAATAAAGCAGCAGTTAAAACAGAAATGAAATAAGTAAATAAAAGAAATATGAGAAAAATAAAAACAACAACCATGTTAAAAAATCAAACAAACAAAACAAAAAAACCATACAGGTTCTCCGCTTTAAACTGAAAATATACAACTAACAATCATTTAACCGCAACACACCAAATATACACTCATTTGTTTTTGACATTTCGAGAGTGTTTCAGTCTTTGGCTACAGCAGCTCAGACCCTGAACGCGTTTTTTTCTTTCTCTAACGATCGGATTTTTTTATTAATTAAATGGGATTTTTTACCAAACATTAATTAAAAAAAATTATTAAAAAAATTATTAAAAAAAAATTGTTAAAAAAAAATTTTAAATACTAAACGCGCGCGTTAATTTAGTATTTATTTCTAAAAATATAAAAATAAAAATAAATAAAAATTATTTAATTAAAAAAAAAAAAGTTCTTGAAAAAAGTGTAAGATTTGTTTCTTTAATTTTTTCTATTGATTGGAAAATTTGAAAAAAAAGTTTTCTTGTATATTTAAATCAATAAAGTGTTTTGTTGTGTTTTTGTTTCCAATTTCTGAGGTCTCTTGTTATTTTTCCACTTCTTCTTGTTCTTCTTTTTTGTCTTTTTTCTTGTTTATTGGTATTAACCAAGTTTTATTTTGTAGTTGTATTGTAATCTATACCTGGTTTTAGACAGGTTTATTATTAAACTTTTTATATGTATGTATGTACATATATTTATTTATACATATACTCAATACCAAAAACAACACATGTGTTGTTATGTTAGTTTAAAAATGTTGTCTATGTATGAGGGTATATATGCGTATGCGCGACCTGTTTTATTACTATTTATTCTTGTTGTTTTTGTTATTAATTTCTTTCGTTGTCTGCTGCTTAAGAGGAAGTCAAAACATAGTATGGAGATTGAACATTTTAAACAGTAAAATTAAACTTAAAATTCAATAACAAAAAAGAAAAAAAAAAAAAAATTGAAAAAAATTAATAAATATTAATTAAATTTCAACGAAAATATTTATGGAAATTTATTGAGTTTTATGTAAGAATTATGGGTAATAAATTAATGAATAAAAATTAATAAAATATTTGAAAATATTTAAAACATTTATGAAGTTTCTAAAGATTTCTAAAATGTTAAGAAAAATGAATGTAAAAATTAAAAAAAAAAAAAAAAAATACAAAATGAAAAATAATACATAAAATAATAAAGTAATTACTAAAGTAAAAAATTTAAAATTTAGTTAAAAATATAATAAAATAAAAAAATATAAAAAAGTTAAAAGAAAAAAAAATTTAAAAAAAAGTAATAATAATAAAATAATAATAATAAATAAATACAATTAAAAGAAACTGCATGAATAATAATAAAATAAATAATAATAAATTTAGAATTAAATATTAAATTAAAAAAAAAACAATAAAAATAAAAATATAAACAATAAATAAAGTAAAAAAATAAATAAATAAAGAAATAATAATAATTAAAAATATAATAAAAATAAAAATAATAAATTGTATTACAAAAAAAAAAAAAAAAAAAAACTAAATAAAAATAATAATAATAAATAAATACAATTAAAAGAAACTGCATGAATAATAAAATAAATAATATAATAAATTTAGAATTAAATATTAAAATAAAAAAAAAAAACAATAAATAAAGTAAAAAATAAATAAAAAATAATAATAATTAAAAATATAATATATAAACAAATGTTAAATTCATAAAAAAGGAAAAAATAATAAATTGTATTACAAAAAAAAAAAAAAAAAATAAATAAAAATAATAATAATAAATAAATACAATTAAAAGAAACTGCATGAATAATAATAAAATAAATAATATAATAAATTTAGAATTAAATATTAAAATAAAAAAAAAAAAACAATAAAAATATAAACAATAAATAAAGTAAAAAATAAATAAAAAATAATAATAATTAAAAATATAATATATAAACACATGTTTAATTCATAAAAAAGCAAAAAATAATAAATTGTATTACAAAAAAAAAAAAAAATAAATAAATAAAAATAGTAATAATAATAATAATAATAATAATAATAATAATAATAATAATAATAATAATAATAATAATAATAATAATAATAATAATAATAATAATTAAAATAATATATATAATATATAATAAAAAACATTATATAATTAAAAAAAAAAATATTAAGGAAACAGTTTAATTATAAAAAATATTAAACAGAAATTATACAAAAATAATTATAACAAAATAATTAATATAAAATATTATTTTAAATTAATTAAAGGAATTATTATTATTATAAACAGGGGGTTAGTTTTTATAAAACGAACGAAAAAATCGTTTCGTCAAAATGTATGGAAAACAACAAATAAATTTCAAATTTATTTGTTGTTTTCAATATAAATTATAAAACGAAATTTTCGTTCGTTTTATAAAAACAGGGGGTAAATAAATAAATTATAAACAATAATTACAACATATAAAAAAAAATTATTGAATTAATTTGATTATAAAAAATATTAAACAGAAATTATAAAAATAATATTTCTAAAAAAAATAAGCACAAAATTTATTTAAAGACATTATTATTTAAATAAATTATAAAAAGTTATTGAAAAAAATTATAAATGTTCAAAAAATAAACTATTCGAAAAACCCAAAAATATTAAAAGAAATTAAGAGAAAATAAGAGAAAATAAAAAAATAATAATAATAATATTTATTGAAATAAATAAAAAAAAAAAATTTTAAATGTGGAAAAAATTAATAAAAAAAGAATATAAAAATATAAAAACAATTTTTTTAATATGAATTATTGTTATACATAAATATAAAATAATTAAAAAAAACATCATGAATAAAAAAATATTAACAAAAACAAAAAATTAAAAATAAAATAACAAATTAAAAATAAAATTTTTTAAAAAATAAATTAAAAATTTATTTAAAAAAAAAAATATATATAAAATATTGATGGAAAAAGGTTAAATTAAAAAAAATTTAAAACAAAAATAATATTTTCTTTAAATTTAATTACAAATTTTAAAAGTTAAATGAAAAATATATGGAAAAGTTAAAAAAAACTAAAGAATATAAAGATAAAAACTAAATATAAAATTATATAAATTTAAATAGATATTAAAACTTTTACAACTTTTAAAAATAAAAGAACAAATTATAAAATAAATTAGAAATTTATTTAAAGATATTTATTTATATATATATATATATATATATATATATATATATATATATATATATATATATATATATATATATATATATATATATATATATATATATAAAATATTTATGAAAAAACTTAAATTAAAAAAAAAAAAAAAATTAAAATAAAAATAATATTTTCTTTAAATTTAATTACAAATTTTAAAAGTTAAATGAAAAAATTATGGAAAAAGTTAATAAAAACTAAAGAATATAAAGATAAAAACTAGAAAAAATAGAAAATGATATAAATTTAAATAGATATTAAAACATTTACAAAGTTAAAAATAATAATAAAAACAAATTAAAAAATATAAAACAATTCAGAAATTTGTTACAAACATTGACAGAAAATTCAAATTAAACATAAAAATATAAAAAGAAATTAATAATTAAAAAAGTAAAAAAAAAATATAATATATAAAGCCTCAAATACTGAAATAAATATCAAATAGTTTAAAAATTATTAAAAAAACATAAATAAAAATATGAATATAATTCAAAAATTTATATTAACAAAATTTAAATAAATAAATATATAATAAATAAATATATATATATATATAAATAAATAAATATATATATATATATATATATATATATATATATATATATATATATATATATATATATATATATATATATATATATATATATATATATATATATATATATATATATATATATATATATATATATATACATATATATATATATATATATATACAAAAACAAAAAATATAAAATATTCACAAAATAAAAGAACGTAAAAACTGAAAAATTTTAATAATTTTTTTTAAATAAATTTTATTAGAAATTTTAAAAACTACAAAAAATAAATAAATTTTTAAATAAAATATTGAGTAGATATTAAGATTTAAAAAAAAAATAAAAAAAAAAATTAATTAAAAAATAAAAACAATTTAGAAATTTGTTGAAATCAAACTTATTAAAAAAAAATCAGCAGTACAAATTAAAAATTTTTTTAAAAATTTAAATATAGAAAGAAATTTAGAAAAAATAATAAAAATTTAAAATAAGTTCAAAATTATTAAAAAAAAAAGTTAAAATAAAAAAATAAAAAAAAAAAATTAATTTCTTTAAATAAATTTAATTTAATTTAATGAAAATGATTTATTTATATTTTCAAAACTTAAAATATGATAACAATAATAAATAAATTTTAGCAAGTTAAAAAAAAAAATGTAAAACAATTTAGAAATTTATGAAAATCAATCTTATTAAACACATTGACAAAAACAAATCAGAAGTACAAATATAGAATAGGAGTAAAACAAACATTTCATTGTAGGGTTTATCTGATTTTGAACCGATTTTATTGGAAAATATGCCTCGAAAAGCGCTGTTTA
>OX596076.1:8659017-8719017 GCA_951394005.1 Protophormia terraenovae | reverse complement strand
TGTAACCAATATTGTTAAAAAAGTCTGGCTGAATTGCTTTTTTAATAGCTGAATTGTATTATTCATTATAAATATTAACATTTAGCTTATAAATTGTTAGCTGAATTAGAATTTAGTAGCTGAATTAGAATTTTAAGCTTAAAAACATATGGAAATACATGAATTTTAATGATTTTAGTCATTTTTACTTTGCTGAATAGCATTTTAAGCAGCTGATTTTAATCTTTTATTTAAAAATTAAAGATATTTTGTAATTTGTATGCCGTTATTGTTAAAAATTCTAGCTGAATGGTTTTTTAATAGCTGAATTGCACTTTTTTTTAGCTGAATAAAAATTTTGAGTTGAATTTTTTGAAAATTTGTTATAAATCTTTATATTTAGCTTAAAATTTATTAGCTGAATTAGATTTTTAGCAGCTGAATTGGTATTTTAAGCTTAAAATCATATGGAAATGTTTTTATTTTAATAATTTAAGCCATTTTAAGATTGCTGAATACAATTTTTAACAGCTAAATTTAATTTTTATGTAGAAATGATGGATTTTTTGAAATTTTTATGACAATATGGTTAAAAAATTCTAGCTGAATTTGTTTTTTAATAGCTGAATTGCATTTTTCTTTAGCTGAATAGAAGATTTCAGGTGATTTATTTGGAATTTTATTGTAAATTTTACTATTTAGCTTCTAATTTGTTAGCTGAATTACATTTTTTGAAGCTTAATTGGAATTTTAAGCTTAAAATTATATGGAAATATATGAATTTTAATGATTTTATCAATTTTAACTTTGCTGAATAACATTTTTAACAGCTGAATTTATAATTTAAATTAAAAATTGAAGAAATTGTATTACATTTTATTAAATATTTATCAAAAAAATCTAGCTGAATTTCTTTTTTATAGAAATATTTATGTTTTTTTACTTTTCTAAGTGTAGTTTTGGTCACCATATATTTTCTTAATTTACTTTTCTTTATTTTTTTCAAGTACCCTAGAGTTTTATGTAGCTGTTGTGTGTTTTTGTTATGTTCACTATTTTTTTTATATAATTTTTTTTTTTTTTTTAAAAAAAGTTTGGCACGCAATAATTTTTTCCCTCCCATAAATTGTTGCTAGAGTTTGGTAAAGTTGTTTGTTATTTTTATAGTTTTTTTTTCTATCTGTCTAACTATTTTTGCCAACAGTTCCGATTCAATGGCTGGTATTACAAGTTTATTTTTTTTTCACTATTTGTTAAGTATTTGTTTTTGGTTTGCGCTTTTTTTTCTCTCTTTAAATCTTTGTGGAATGTTGTAGCGAGTGAGTGTTTCATGTTGCAAAAATCTAGCAAAACAGACAAATAGAAAAATGTATAAAATAAAATAAAAAAAATCTAAATCACGAAAAGTAACCTTAACAGATCATGTTACTCGTTGTTTAGTTTATTTCATGTTGCTGTTTTTCTTTTTTTTGTTACAAATATTTTTATATGCATTTTCATTTAAACAAATGTTACAATTGGATAAACTGCTTTAGATGGAGTGAGTAAGTACGTAAGTAACTGCTTCAAGTTTTGTATTTTTCAAATTTATATTTTGTGAATGAAACTTTATGAATAGAATAGAGTAAGAGGAAAATTAAACATAAAAAAAAATCTTAAACAAATAGACCAAAAATCTAGAGATTTTTGGGGCAACAATTCAAGTTCTCTCGAGACCATCAGAAAGCCTGTATTAAAGCTAAAAATATAGTTAAGAAATATTAAATATAAATTCACCTATTTTACTTTATAAAAATATTCAAAAATTTCCTCTTAATTTTTTGATTTTTAATTTTAAAATCTATTAATTTAATTTTTTTTTGTTAGCCCCACTTCCAATTGTAGTTATCTACTCAATATTTTTCCCACATTGAAGGTTTTTTTGTTAATCAATTTGTCCGCCTTTGGAATTTTTTATTTTTTATTTTTTGTATTTTTTTTTCTTTTTATTTATAATTGCACAATTTAATTAATGTTTATAACTGTAAAAACACAATAAAAAACCAACAATTAAATGAAATTATATATAAATAAATTATCATTTGAAAAATAAATTTCAAATTAAAGTAATAAAAATAAAACATTAAAATAAAACCTGGTAGGAAAAATACTAAAATAAAAATATTTAAAACCATATTTCTTTAACTTTAATGATTTTTGCACACAAAACTTGGCTGCTTTATTTGTTTATTTATTGTTATTAATAAATTTTTTGTTTCTTAAGCTTACATTGCACTTTAGACCTCATGTGGGTTTTTGTATATTAAGTGATGAATGAATCATAAATGGAACACAAAAAAAAAAAAAAAAATTAAGTAAAAAAAGAAAAATAAAAAGCAATATTTTCAAATTTAAAGCTACAAAAAAAATTGCAAAAAATTAATTAAAAAAGCAAGGGTATAAACTATAATCTGGACTGTAATATAGACTATAGTATAAACTATAGTCTGGACTATAGTATAATCTATAGACTGGACTATAGTATAAACTATAGTCTGGACTATTGAGTAAACTATAGTCGATAATACAGTATATTCGATACTACTGTAGGTATGAACTATAGTCTGGACTATAGTATAAAATATAGTCTGGGCTATAGTATAAAATATAGTTTTGCCTACAGTGTAAAATATATTCTGGACTACAGTATAAACTATTGCCGGTACTATAGTATAAACTATAGTCTGGCTTATAGAATAAATTACAGTCTGTACTATAGCATCAACTATAGTCTGGGATATAGTATCAACTATAGCCTGGACTGTGGTATAAACTATAATCTGGACAGTATTAAAAACTATAATATGGGCTATAGTATAAACTAAGTATAGTCTGAAATATATTTTAAAAAGTAAAATATAGTCTGGACTATAGTATAAACTATAGCAGGTACTATAGTATAAACTATAGCAGGTACTATAGTATAAACTATAGTCGGTACTACAGTATAATATATAGTATAATATATAGCTTGGACGATTGAATAAACTATAGTCTGGACTATAGTATAAACAGTAAAAACTAAAGTCTGGACTACAGTATAAACTAAGGTCTGAACTACAGTATAAATTATAGTATAAACTATAGTCCAGACTATAGTACAACATATAATCTAAGCTATTGACTGAACTATAGTCAAGATTAGAGTATAAACTATAATCTGGACTACAGTATAAACTATAATCTGGACTACAGTATAAACTATAGTCTGGACTATATCGACTATAGTCTGGGCTATAGTGTAGACTATAATCTGGGCTATAGTATAGACTACAGACTGGCTAGAGTATCGACTATAGTCTGGCTAGAGTATGGATTATAGTTTGGCTAGAGTATGGACTATAGTCTGGGCTATAGTATGGACTACAGTCTGGACTATAGTATAGACCATAGTCTGGGCTATAGTATGGACTATAGTCGGAGCAATAGTATCGACTATAGTCTGAGCTATAGTATCGACTATAGTCTGGTCTATAGTGTAGACTATAGTCTGGGCTATAGTATAGACTACAGTCTGGCTAGATTATCGACTATAGTCTGGCTAGAGTATGGATTATAGTCTGGCTAGAGTATGGACTATAGTCTGGGCTATAGTATGGACTACAGTCTGGACTATAGTATAGACCATAGTCTGGGCTATAGTATAGACTATAGTCTGAGCAATAGTACCGACTATAGTCTGAGCTATAGCATCGACTATAGTCTGGGCTATAGTATAGACTATAGTCTGGGCTATATTATAGATTATAGTCTGGGCTATAGTATAGACTATAGTCTGGGCTATAGTATAAACTATAGTCCGGACTATAGTACAACATATAGTCTAAGCTATTGACTAAACTATAGTCTGGATTATAGTATAAACTATAATCTGGACTACAGTATAAACTATAGTCTGGACTATATCGTCTATAGTCTGGGCTATAGTATAGACTATAGTCTGAGCAATAGTATCGACTGTAGTCTGAGCTATAGTATAGACTATAGTCTGGACTATAGTATATACTATGCTATAGTATAGACTATAGTCTGGGCTATATTATAGACTATAGTTTGGGCTATAGTATAGACTAAAGTATAAAGTATAGTATAAACTATAGTTTTGAATATAGTATAAACTATAGAGTGGACTACAGTATAAAATATAGTATGGGCTATAGTATATACAATAGTTTGGACTATAGCATAGTCTATAGTATTTGCTATAGTATAGACTATAGTCTGCGCTATGGTGTAAACTATAGTCTGTGCTGTGTTATAGACTATAATCTTTGTTATAGTATAGATTATAGTCTGTTTGTCTTTTGAAATTCTCTTCAGCTTTAAAATATTTTTATAAATATGGCTTCTTTCCGACATTTCTTTTGAAATAAAAAAAATTCAATAGAAATTTTCTTTGACCTCTTGTTTTAGTGATCATGTTTTTTTTTTTTTTTTTTGTATCTACCCACTACCCTCTTCAAAACTCAATTTAAGACTTTTAATATATTTTGTTTTAGATACAAAATATTTTTTATTTTTTTTTTTTTATATTACTATTAAGACCTCCAAACACCATTTAAAAGCTGTTAAGCTTATCATAGGCTTCGTTAAACATTTAAAACTGGGCTAACATACCTACAAACATATACAACAAGATCTAAACTTCCATAGTAGTAACGGTTATGAGATTTTTTTTTTTGCTATACTTAAACGCTACTATAAACTGCATTTCACTACATGTTTAATGTCTCTTAAATAAACAGGAACTAAATATTTATACAATCAAAATAAAGCTAAAAGGAGAAGAAAAATAAACAGTAAATGAAAAGAATTCACTGCAAGCTAGAAGTATCGGGAAAAATGTTCCAGTATTTTCACTGTGAAAAAAATCAGCAGCATATGTAAAACGGTTTAATTTTAATAATAATCTCTTTAACTAACTAGAAACTTATGTAGCAAAAAAAAAAAAAAAAAAGCAAAGACAAAACAAACGTTAAAAAAAAATCTAAAAAAGAGGTTAAATGTTGCTAAATGATTATGGTTATAAAAAACAATAGCATAGTTTAAATGAGGGGCATTTTATTGTTAAAAAAAAAAACAAAAAAATGTTTTCATACCACATGTGATAATATAAAGTTGAACTTATTTTAATTTTTTTTTTTGCATAACACTACTTTTTAAGAAAAACACATTCTTGTTTTTTTTTTTTCTTCTATGCCGCTTGTTATTCTTTTTCTTTTTAATTAACATTAGTTTTATTTCTTGCATTTAGTTTTCTTGGCGAAAATTATGTTAATAATGTTACTTAAATGTTTATGTGTAACAGCTAGCAAGTAAGTATTTGGCAAAAATATAAAATGATAAATTCCCATTAATGTGTGGTTTATAGTTTCCGCTTGTTAACACATTTTTTTTTTGTTTGTTTATAATAAAAAAATATTTTTTTGAACTAATTTATTAAAAGACAAATGATTTAAAGTTAAGAGGAAATGACTAAAAAAGTAAACATAAAAATGAGGTGAAATTAAACAAACAAATCGTTAGAGGAGATAGCAATATAGTAGCTTTATAAAACTAAACAATAGATCATTAGAAATAGTTAACAAAATAAAGTATTTAAGATTTTTCCAAATGCAATTTAGTTGAGTTTAAATTATAGACTATAAAATGAGCTATGGGTTAAGCTAAAGTTTGGGCTATATATGGACCATAATCTTGACCACAGTCTGGGCTATAGTATAGACCAGAGTATGGGCACCAGAATAGACTATAATCTGGGCTATAGCATAGACTATAAGTTTGGACTATAGCATGGACTATAGTTTGGACTATAGTTAGACTATTGTCTCTGCTATAGTATACTCTCTGCTTCAGCACAGACTATTGGTTCTACTATAGTATTGACTATAGTCTGGGCTATAGTAATGAATATAATTTGGGCTATGGTATTGATTTTAGTCTGGGCTATAGTATTGACTATGGTTTGGGTTATAGTATTGACTATAGTATAGATTATAGTCTGGGCTATAGCATTGACTATAGTCGGTGCTATAGTACTGACTATAGTATACGTAATAGTCTAGGCTATAGTACTGGCTATAGTAGGGGTTATAGTATTGACAATAGTCTGGGCTATAGTATAGATTATAGTCTGGGCTATAGTATTGACTACAGTCTGGGCTATAGCATAGATTATAGTCTGGCTCATAGTACTGACTATAGTCTGGACTATTGTATAGACTATAGTCTGAACTATAGTATAGACTATAGTATAGACTATAGTATAGACTATAGTCTGGACTATAGTATAGACTATAGTCTGGACTATAGTATAGACTATAGTATAGACTATAGTCTGGACTATAGTATAGACTATAGTATAGACTATAGTCTGGACTATAGTATAGACTATAGTCTGGACTATAGTATAGACTATAGTCTGGACTATAGTATAGACTATAGTCTGGACTATAGTATAGACTATAGTCTGGACTATAGTATAGACTATAGTCTGGACTATAGTATTGACTACAGTCTGGGCTATAGCATAGATTATAGTCTGGCTCATAGTACTGACTATAGTCTGGACTATTGTATAGACTATAGTCTGAACTATAGTATAGACTATAGTATAGACTATAGTCTGGACTATAGTATAGACTATAGTCTGGACTATAGTATAGACTATAGTCTGGACTATAGTATAGACTATAGTCTGGACTATAGTATAGACTATAGTCTGGACTATAGTATAGACTATAGTCTGGACTATAGTATAGACTATAGTCTGGACTATAGTATAGGCTATAGTCTGGACTATAGTATATACTATAGTCTGGACTATAGTATAGACTATAGTCTGGACTATAGTATAGACTATAGTCTGGACTATAGTATAGACTATAGTCTGGACTATAGTATAGACTATAGTCTGGACTATAGTATAGACTATAGTCTGGACTATAGTATAGACTATAGTCTGGACTATAGTATAGACTATAGTCTGGACTATAATATAGACTATATTCTGGGCTATAGTATAGACTATAGTCTAGGCTATAGTATAGACTATAGTCTGGACTATAGTATAGGCAATAGTATAGGCTATAGTCTGGACTATAGTATAGACTATAGTCTGGGCTATAATATAGACTATAGTCTGGACTATAGTATAGACTGCAGTCTGGACTATAGTATAGACTATAGTCTGGACCATAGTATAGGCTATAGTATAGACTATAGTCTGGACTATAGTCTGGACTATTGTATAGACTTTAGTCTGGACTAAAATATAGACTATTTTCTGGGCTATAGTACAGACTATAGTCTGGATTATAGTAGTATAGACTATAGTCTGGACTATAGTAGTATAGAATATAGTCTAGACTATAGTATAGTCTATAGTCTGGACTATAGTATAGGCTATAGTATAGACTATAGTATAGGCTATAGTATAGACTATAGTCTGGACTATAGTATAAGCTATAGTCTGGACTATAATATAGGCTATAGTCTGGACTATAATATAGACAATATTCTGGGCTATAGCATAGACTAGAGTCTGGACTATAGTATAGACTATAATCTGGTATATAGTAAAGCCTAGTCTGGGCTATAGTATAGACTACGGTCTGGGCTATAGTAAAGACTATAGTCTGGGCTATAGTAAAGACTATAGTCTGGACTATAGTATATACTATAGTCTGGGCTATAGTATAGACTATATTTTGGGCTATACTATAGACTATAGTCTGGGCTATAGTATAGACTATAGTCTGGGCTATAGTATAGACTATAGTCTGAGCAATAGTATCGACTATAGTCTGAGCTATATTATAGACTATTGTCTGGACTATAGTATAGACTATTGTCTGGACTATAGTATAGACTATAGTCTAGACTATTGTCTAGACTATAGTCTATACTATAGTCTATACTATTATGTAGTCTTCTTTTATTAAAATAATTCCAACAGTAAACTGAAAATATGATTTTACAATTAAACTTTAATTTACTACATAACAGTAAAACCTAAATAACTAAAAAACCAAATGCTATTTAAAATCCAATTAAAATTGTGTAATTTCTAGACAAATTTGTTATAAAACATTCATGTTCTTCTATGTATAAGTAAAGAACATGTTATCTACAAAGAACATAACATAACAACAACAAATAAGGTTCTAAATCTGTTTAGAAATAATATGGTAGTGGGATAATTGTAGGTGGGTTATAGCAAACATGCAATGATGATGACTATGAACTTTCTAATAAATTAAATATTAGTAAAAGGTTTAAAGAGTAAGGAAATGAGAGAGGAGTTATAACGGATGTGATTAGAGAGTAAAGTTATATATTTCCGGTAAGAGTTTTTTGTTTTTTTGTTTTTGGGGAGAGTGTATATGTATATAATTTTAAAGTAATTTAAATAATTTTTATTTATTTATTTTTTTTTTCTATTTTTAAATATTATTTGATTATCTTTTAATTGCAAAAAACTTTTTTGAAATTATATTTTCAAGTAAATTGTGTTTGTAATTGTCAAAATTGCAAAATTATTTTATTTGTCTGTTTTTTTTTTTAATTTATCTCTTGTTACTTTTAGTTAAGTTTTTGTTATTGTCAAATTGTTGTTTTTGTTTAAATTGTACATTTAATAATAATGTTAAATTTTTTGCACATATGTGTTTCATATTTCATAACACAAAGAGTTATACAAAGAGAGGAGAGGGATAGAGAAGTAGTGGGGAATAATAATCCAGTAAGACATATGTTTAAAAAAAGCACAGAGTTTTAAAGGAATAAAATCTGTATACCTGCCATAAGTATCATAAGTTTTTAATTTTGTTATCATTTATATCCAGCTCTGCTTTATTTTATAAACACCCGGGAATGTATAAAAACAGCAAACAAATTATTAATAAAATAAACCAAACAAACAACAACTACTATAACAATAATAAAAGCAATAACAATAATAACAACAACTGTGTCTATAATCGATATCATATGTTCGTCATAATGTTTATAAACACTTGCGAAACAATAAATAAAAAAAGTTTTTTTGCTTTTGTTCCACCAATTCAATTTTATATTTTGCACTTACATATACCCACAAAAAAACCCTTGTATTCATACATACACACACAGTTCCATAATAAAAGCAATTTTAAAGCAATCAATAAAAATAAAAATGAAAATGTTTGAAATGTAATAAAAAAAAAAAAGTCAAAAAGACAACGAACAAAAAAACGTAAAAAATAATTATTACAAAATAGTGGTAACGTCATTTAATGACAGTAACTGAATTTTAAAAAAATATCACAGTGAATTAAGAAAAAATAAGAAAAAAACTAAAAACTAAACAGCGCAACGAAAATAAAAATGTTTTTATAATTTTTGTGAATAAAAAATTCACAACACGCGACTTTTGAAAATGAAATTTTTTTGATTTAAAACTTAAAACGTAACTTAGCTTTAAATAAAAAAAAAAATACATACAAAATAGCAAAAAATAGTTTTAATAAATTAATAATAAAGTAAAAGTATTTAAAACAAAAGAGAGAAATTATAAATTTATTAAAAACAATTAATAAAATTCATATAAACAATAATTAAAATGATTAAAATAACAATTTTACATAAAAATATAACCATTAACATGCAATATCTAACATAAATATGCAATTCAGCTAACAAAAATGTTAATTCAGCTAGCTGAATTTATTAAAAATCAATATAGTTTCTTAATTTTTAACATAAAAATGCAATTCAGCTAACAAAAATTTTAATTCAGCTAGCTGAATTCATTTCAAATGCAAAAAATAAGATTTTTACTCATTTTACTATATAAATTTTCATTCCAGCTAATAAAAAAACATAATTCAGCTAGCTGAATTTATAAAACTCTACCTAAATTTTAAATTTCTAACATAAAAATACAATTCAGCTAACAAAAATCGTAATTCAGCTAGCTGAATACATTAAAAATTAATGTATTCATTTAATTTCCAACATAAAAATGCTATTCAGCTAACAAAAATAGTAATTCAGCTAGCTGAATTTATAAAAATTAATAAAATTGTTTAGCATCTAATATAAAAATGCAATTCAGCTTATAAAAATAGTAATTCAGCTAGCTGAATTTATTTAAAATGCAACAAAAAAACATTTTTACTTTTTTTACAATATAAATATTTAATTCAGCTAGTAAAAATAGTAATTCAGCTAGCTGAATTGTATAAAATAAAAATAATTTTCATAGTTTTTAACACAAAAATGCAATTCAGCTAGCTGAATTTATTGTAAATGTAAAAAACCAAAATTTGTATTCGATATATAATGTAAATTTCCAATTCAGCTGACAAAAATAGTAATTCAGCTAGCTGAATTTATAAAAATTAATATACTTTCTTAGTTTCTAGTATAAAAATGTAATTCGGCTAATTGGAAGCCTAATTCAGCTAGCTCAATTTATTCAAAATGCAACAAAATAACATTTTTTATTCGTTTTACAATATAAATTTTCAATTCAGCTAATAAAAATTGTAATTCAGCTAGCTGAACTGTATAAAATATAAATTTTTTTCCTAGTTTTTAACAAAAAAGGCAATTCAGCTACCTGTATTCATTCTCAATGTAAAAAGCAAACATTTTGATCCTATTTATAATGTAAATTTCTAATTAAGCTAATAAAAATTGTAATTCAGCTAGCTGAATTTATAAAAAATACATCTAAATTTTTAATTTCTAACAAAAAAATACAATTCAGCTAACAATATACCTAATTCAGCTGCATAAAACTCATTAAAAATTTAAATATAAATTTTTTAATTAATTTACCAAAAAAAAAAAAAATTTACTCAGCTAACAAAAAACTTAATTCAGCTAGCAGAATTCATAAGAAATATTTTATCAAAGAACTCAACTTAAACAAAATACAATTCAGCTAGCGAAAATCTAAATTCAGCTACTTGAATTTATTAAAAATCAATCTAAATGTTTAGTTTCTAACATTAAAACACAATTCAGCTCATTGAAAACCTAATTCAGCTAGCTGAATTTATTGAAATAAATATTATTCTTGATAAAAATTCAAATATAAAGCATTTATCAACAATATATTGTAATTCAGCTAATGAAAAAAGAAATTCAGTTAACTGAATTGAATAAGAAATAAAGTTTTAAGCAGTTTATTTTAAAATATTACAATTCAGTTGTCTAAATACAGCATTCAGCTAATTGAATTTTATTAAAATAAACACTATAAGTAATGTTCCAATATAAGTTCATAATTCAGCTAACAAAAAATCAGCTAACTGAATAGCTGAATTGCTTAAATATTAAGATTTTAACAATTTTATTCTAAAACAATGCTATTCAGCTATCCAAATATACAATTCAGCTAGCTGAATTTATAAAAATTATTATAGTTTCTCAGTTTTTAACATTTAAATGCAATTCAGCTAATAAAAGCGTTAATTCAGTTAGCTGAATAGCTTGAAAATGCAAAATTAAAACTTAAACTATAAAAATTAGCAATTCAGCCAACAAAATGCTAGCTGAATTACAAAATAATGTTCAAAATCTTAAAATAATTCTTTAGTTTTTAAAACTCTTGATAAAATCTTAGCTGAATTGTAATAAATTCCAGCTGAATTGCCTTAAATGTTAAGAAATGTTAATAATTTAAAACTAATTTAATTTCTCTTTAACTGAATATAAAATTTTATTAAAAAATACTGTAATAAGACTTTACAATTTTGTAAAAGTACAAACAAAAATGTACTGAATTGTAATGAACTTTAGCTGAATTGCTTTAAATCTTAAGAAATTTTTATAATTTAAAAATAATTCAATTTCTGCTTAGCTGAATTTAAATTTTATTTAGCTAAATTACAAAATAATGTCAAAAAATTATTAAAATTTTATCAAAGTGACCAAAAAACTTAGCTGAATTGTAATAAAACCTAGCTGAATTATCTTTTATAGAAATTAATGGCAAAATTTTGAAAATAAATTTATTTATACTTAGCTGAATTTAAATTTTCTTTAGCTGAATTGCAAATATACGGCACAAATAGTTAAAATTTTGAGAGAATTTTGTTATATATGGAATTTTACACATAAAACCTTAGCTGAATTAGGTTTAAGCTTAGCTGAATTGATTATTTTGTGATGTTTTGTTAAGAATTTAAAGATTTTTCTAAATTTTTATACATTTTTGTTAGCTGAATTACGTTTTAACTTAGCTGAATTAGATTTTTTGTAATTTTTTGCTAGAATTTTAAGAAATTCTTTGGTTTGTGGTAAATTTTACTCAGCTGAATTACGTGTAAAGTTAGCTGAATTAGGTTTTTTGTCAGTTTTTGCAGGAATTTGCATAAATACTTAAATTTTTTATGCTTTTTGCTTAGCTGAATTTAGTATTCGGTCAGTTTATGAAATAATTAGTAGAAATTCAAAAATGTATAGTTTCTTTTTAATTTTTGCTTAGCTGAATTAGTTTTTCTGTTATGTTTTGTTAGAATTTGTTGAAATTCTTTAATTTTTAGTTAAATTTGTTTAGCTGAATTATGTTTAAGGTTAGCTGAATTAGGTTTTTTGTTCGCTTTTCTAAAAAATTAGTAAACATTTTTAAATTCAGATAATTTTCTCATATTTATACCTTGCTGAATTGCATTTAATGTTAGCTGAATTAGGTTTTTTGTTAAGTTTTGGTAATATTTCTTAAAATTCTTTTGTTTTTAATCAATTTTATTTAGCTGAATTGTGTTTAATGTTAGCTGAATTAGATTTTTGTTAAGTTTTTCAAAGAATTTATATAAATTCTTTAAATTTAGATAAATTTGGATAATTTTTGCTTTGCTGAATTGTAATTAATGTTAGCTGAATTACGTTTGTTGTCATGTTTTGCTAGAATTTGTTGAAATTTTTTAATATCTAATAATTTTTGCTTAGCTGAATTGTGTTTAAGGTTAGCTGAATTAGAGTTTTCGACAGTTTATAGAAGAATTAGTAGAAATTCCTTAATTTTAGATAATTTTTGCTTAGCTGAATTATATTTTTTATCAGTTTTCTAAAGAATTATTAAGAATTTTTTAATTTTTGTTAATTTTTACTTATTTCTACTTTGCTGAATTGTATTTAATGTTAGCTGAATTAGGTTTTTCTTTAAGTTTGTTGAAAAGTTTCAATATTTAATTAATTTTGTTTAGCTGAATTGTAATTTAGGTTAGCTGAATTAAATATTTTATTGGTTTTTGAAAAAATTAGTAAGAATTTTTTAATTTTTGTTAATTTTTACCCATTTCTCCTTTGCTGAATTATGTTTAATGTTAGCTGAATTAGGTTTTTCGTTAAGTTTGTTGAAAAGTTTCAATATTTAATTAATTTTGTTTTGCTGAATTATATTTTAGGTTAGCTGAATTAGATTTTTGATCAGTTTTTTAAAGAATTAGTAAGAATTTTTTAATTTTTGTTAATTTTTACCTATTTTTCCTTTGCTGAATTGTGTTTAATGTTAGCTGAATTAGGTTTTTCGTTAAGTTTGTTGAAAAGTTTCAATATTTAATTAATTTTGTTTAGCTTAATTGTAATTTAGGTTAGCTGAATTAGATTTTTTATTGGTTTTTTAAAGAATTAGTAAGAATTTTTTAATTTTTATAAATTTTTACCTATTTCTCCTTTGCTGAATTGTGTTTAATGTTAGCTGAATTAAGTTTTTTATTAAGTTTTGCTAGAATTAGTTGAAATTTTTTAATATTTTATAAATTTTGCATAGCTGAATTGTATTTAAGACTAGCTGAATTAGGATTTTTTACGGTTTTTTATTAAATAAGTAAGAAGTCTTTAATTGTAGATAATTTTTGCTTTGCTGAATTAGATTTTTAATTAGTTTTTTAAAGAATTACTAAGAATTTTTTAATTTTTGTTAATTTTTACACATTTTTTCCTTTGCTGAATTGTGTTTAATGTTAGCTGAATTAAGTTTTTTGTTAAGTTTTGCTAGAATTTGTTGACCTTTTTTAATATTTGATAAAATTTACTTAGCTGAATTGTGTTTAAGTTTAGCTAAATTAAGTTTTTAGTTGGTTTATATAAAAATTAGTAGAAATTCTGTAATTTCAGATAATTTTTAACCATTTTTGTTTAGCTGAATTAGGATTTTTGCAGATTTTTTGAAAAGTCAGTAAGAAATTTTTAATTTTTTATAAATTTTAACTATTTTTGCTTTGCTGAATTGCGTTTTTTGTTAGCTGAATTAGGTTTTTTATTCAGCTTTGCTAGAATTTATTGACATTTTTTAATATTTGATAAAATTTGCTTAGCTGAATTGCGTTTAACCTTAGCTGAATTAGTTTTTTTTTATGGTTTATAGAAAAATTAGTAGAAATTCTTTAATTTGAGATAATTTTTTATCATTTTTGCTTAGCTGAATTAGGATTTTTGTCGGTTTTTTAAAGAAGAATAGTAAGAATTTTTTAATTTTTGTTAATTTTTACCCATTTTTCTTTTGCTGAATTGTTTTATTGTTAGCTGAATTTGATTTTTTCTTAATTTTTGCTAAAATTTCTTAAAATTCTTTAAGTTTTAATACATTTTTCTTAGCTGAATTGCTTTTAATGCTAGCTGAATTAGATTTTTTGTTAGTTTTTCAAAGAATTTTTATAAATTCTTTAATTTTTGTTAGTTTTTGATCATTTTTACTTTGCTGAATTAGCTGAATTACCTTTTTTTTCTTAGTTTTTAAAGGAATTTCTTAATTTTGTTTATTTTTCCTTAACTAATTTTGTTTTAAAGTTAGTTTTTATAATGTTTTTTTACTGTTTTTTTTTTTTATTTAATTTAATTTTTGATTCTTAAGTTTGACATACACGCGCTTAACACAAATTCAGGGCCAGCTTTAACATAATTGAGACTAACAAAAAAAAAAAAAAAAATACTATAAACCAAGTTAGTTTGATGTTTAAGTGGTAGTTTTTTACTTTTTATTTGTCTATAATAAAAATTCCAACTAACAAATGATTATGAATAAAAATAAAAATAAACATCTCGCTTTGTAAGCGTGAGGAGTGTATGATGTTTAGTCCAGAAATAGTAGGTGTGGTGTTGTTTAAAAATATATTTTTTTTTTCTTTTTATCTTTTGCTTAATGAAAGAGTCTTTGAAAGTTGAAAAAAAAAACTTTTTCTTTCTTATGTTTGTAAGAAAGAATTAAAGGAGAATTCCTAGAGTTTAAAAAAAAAAATACATACATAAACTATTTCTTAAAAACATGTGTCTGTGAAACCACCATCATGTTAAGTATGTTAATTTTTTTTTTTTTTTTTAATAAAAAGAAAAATGTTGATTTACCGGATTGGATGCTGGATTTTATGTGCTGTTCTTTTTTTTATTATTATTCTGTGTGAAATACAAAAACGTTGTTCTTTTTAAACATATTTTTGATTTTACTTATGTTTACTTTACCTCTCACTAACTGACGGACTGTTTGGCTGGTTGTGTTAGTCTTAACAAATATTGTCAATGAATACAACAAGAATCAAGAACAAACAAGATTAAATTTAGCAAAAAAAAAAAAAAAAAATGTTTATTCATACTTTTTTCCTGTTGGTAGTTTCTAGGTTGTCAATCAAAAAAAAAAGTACCCTACTTTAAGTTCTATAGACTTAAAAGTAATAAGTTATAACCCGTGTTTATTTTTTCTAAATTTCTAAAGGGTGTTACTTTATTCGTTGTGTCTTTATGTTTATTTTTATTTAAGTTTTTTTGTGTTTATTTCATTTTTGGAGGTTTTAATCTTGAAATTAAATATCTTGAGCTAAAGTTTTTTTTTTATTATTTTTTTTTTTTTGCATATTTTCCTTGTTTGTCATATTTTTATCTGGGTGGCTGTTTTGTTTAGTTTTATTTTCCTTATTTTTTGCTTTTATATATCAAGTCAAGTATCTTAAACAAGTTGTGTGTTTTTGCTGTTTTTTTTTTCTCTCCAAGGAATGTTATTCTTAAGCATGTTAAATGATCTTTACGTTTACTTAGACGTTGACCCAAATACTTTACTTTGAAAGCCACATATACACCAGAACACACGGCCCAGTTATTTTTATTTACCAATGCCCCAGCCTTAGCCAATAGCAGCAAACAAGTATGATGTAGCAGAGCAACTAAATTAATGCTAACAAATATGCATTTTATATTAAATTAAATTTGTTACAGCAAAAATAGAAAAACCATAAAATTCCTTTATAAATAAAATATAAATTATTTGAAAGGAAATTTCTTAAAAATATATATTTTTTTTTTTAATAAATCAAAGTTTTAATATTTAGCTTGCAGCTCAAAAACATATTTTTCTTAAAAGTAATTAAAATGTTTAAAAAATGTTATTGTTAAAATAATAAATATGTGCATTATATAAAATAATCTTTGCTCACATAAATATTTAATTTATTTTAGTGATTTTACCAAAAGCCACTCCTTTTTTTTATAATTTAATGTATTATTTCTTTTTTTTTATAACAATCTATAGCTATTTTATATGCTGCTGGAGTAATTAAATTTAGTTGTTTTAGTAATTAAATAAAACAAATAGCAAGTGTTAAGTAACCTCGTTTTTAATTGAAGGTCTTTTTTTTAAACATATTTTTGGCAAATAGTTAAACTAATGTTTTTTTTTTTATAATAAAAAAAAAAAAAAAAATTATAAAAAATTTAATTCAAACCAGAGAAAAAAATTTAATTAAAACCAGGGAATTTAAATATGCTAAATTACTAGTAAATATGCTAAATAAAAAGCTGTTATTGAAGCTATTTTAAGGCTTAAAAAAAGCATAGATTTAAGCTTTTTTAATACTATATCAAAACTACTATTTAAGATATCGTATTTTAAAGCTATATAAAATTGTATAAAAAGCTTTAATGGAAGTAAATTTAAAGCCATATAAAGAGCTTTAAATGAAGTTATTTTAAAACTATATTAAGAGCTATAAACGAAGCCACATTAAGTCTATATATAATGCTATTTTAAAACTATATAGCCTTAACTAAAATTTTATCTTCATTAAGACTATATGAAGAGCTAAATTTTTAGATATTCAAGACAATGTTTATTGTAATAAAAAGGGTCAGAAATACATCTATTTTAAAAATAAAATTAGACGATAGCTCTTAAAATGACTTTAAGATAGTTTTTTCTATAGAGCTTTTAATATAGTTTTAAAATAGCTTTATTTATAGGTCTATTTATAACATAAAAATAGTTATCATTGAATTGAATTCTTTAGATACGATAGCTTAAGAAAAAGCTTCAATTTTAACTATTTTCATAAACATAAAATTACTTCGTTTATAGTAGCTTATATAATATTAAAACTGTTTCGTTTAAAGCATTTTATATAGTCTTAAAATAGCTTACACTGTAGCTCTTTTATTAGAAGCAAAAAAGCTTCATTTATAGATCATTAAATAGTTAATATAGGGCAATTTATATAGTCTTTAAATAGCTTAAATTATAGTTCTTTAGATATTTAAAAAGTTTTGTTTGTAGCTCTTTGTGAAGTTGTAAAATTGCTTCAAATGTAGATTTGTTTAGTCATAAAATAGTTTAGTTTATAGCCTTGTATCTTATTTAACTTTAAGCTTGTTATAAAGCTTTAAATATATAATTTTAATTATAGTCCTTTATATAGTCTTAAATATCTTAAATTATAATTCTTAAAATAGCTTAGTTTTTAGCTTTATATATAGATTTAAAATTACGTATTTTACATTTTAATTCAATATTAAAAACCATTATTTAATCTATTTTAAAGCCATATAGAACTTAATAAAAAGCTTTAATGGAAGTAAAAGAGCTATAAAGAAGCTATTTTAAATTTATATGAAAGAGCTACGAATAAAGCTATTTTAAGTCTATATAAAGTGCTATTTTGAGATTATATAAAGATCTAAAAATTTAGAAATTTAAGAATGTGTTTATTGGGCTAAAATGGGTACAAAATGGCATTTAGTTGGAGCTATTTTATGACTAAAAGAACCAATTTTAACACCATATTTGAAACAACTATTCAAGTTATTTTAAAGTTACATAAAGCTTTACAAAAAGTTACAATGAAAATTAATTTAGAACCATAAAAAGAGCCATGATTGAAGCTATTTTAAATTTATGTGATAGAACTACAAATTAAGCCATTTTAAGACTATTTCAAAACTATATACAGTGCTATTTTGAGATTATATAAAGTGCTACAATTTCATCTGTATTAAGACTATATAATTTTATTTATATTAAGAGCTAAAATTTTAGATATTTAAAACAATGTTCATTGAGCAAAAAGGAGTCAAAAATTACATATAATTGAAACTATTTTATGACTAAAAAAAAGTTATTTTATTAACACAATATTTAAGCTATTTTAAAGCTACATAAAACTGTAAAAAAAAGGCTATAATAGAGGTTATTTTAATAGCACATAAAAACTATAAATGAAGCTATTTTAAAACTTTAAAAAATGCTACAATTAAAGCTATTTTAAGGATACATAAAAAACTATTTTAAACGCTACAATTAAAATATTTTAAGTCAATATGAAGCTCCACAATAGAAGACCATTTTAGATTTTTTTTAAGAGCCACAAATGAAGCCATTTTAGTGCAACAAAAGAAGTTAAAGAAGAAGTTATTTTAAGACTATCAATCAAAAGAGATTCAATTAAAGCTATTTTAAGACTAAATAAAGCGAATAAAACCTATGATATTTAGTGGTATTTTCATGGATATTATAAGGCTATAGAATTTTCCCTATATAAAACTATTTTGGAATTATATACTGTAAATTAAGCTATTTCAAAACTATATGAATTAATTTTATGGCTATAAAAAGAGCTACAATCGACTTAGTTATTTTTAGACTATCTAAAGCTACAAACGATGCTATTTAAACGTTATATACAGAACTGTGATTTAAGCAATTCTAAGACAATGTAATGTTCGTTTAAAAGAACATTTTAAAACTATATAAAGGACTATAAAATAAGTAATTTTGAAGCTATATATGGAGCTATTTTAAGGTTGTCTAAAGAGCTATAATTTAATATATTTAAGACTATATAAAAAGCTTTAAAATAAAAAATTTTAAAACTATATAACAAGCTATATACTTACTTATTAGATAAAATACAAAGCTAAAAAACGAAACTATTTTATAACAATTCAGAGCTATATTTGAAACAATTTTATAACTTTATAAAGAACTTTAAAAAAGCTATTTATTAAAACTATTTTAAAACTATAAAAATTTCACTATATTAGCTATATAAGGATCTATAAATGAAGCTATTTTTGGTTCTATTAAAAGAGCTATAATGTAAAATATTTCAGGATTATTTATTAAATAGTATATAAAGTAATTTTATAGCTATAAAAATATTTACAAACGAAGTTATTTTAAGGCTATACAAAAAACTATAAATGAAGACTATTAAATTCGGTATTTTTCTTGAAAGATGGAAGAATTTTTATATAATTACTATTTTTAAATGGGGTACTAGAAGTGCAGTGACAAATCATAGAACAAAAATTACAACAACGTTATTATCGTCACAAGTTTCAATACAAATTGATGTAGTATATAAAGATTTTAGCAAAGCCTTTGACAAAGTAAACCACTATCTATTAATTTCTAAACTAGATGCAATAGGATTCTGTGGTAACTTTCTTAAATGGATTTGTTTCTGTCTGAAGAATAGTAAATAATGTGTAATGTTCAATAACACAATGTCTAACTAAGAGAATGTTACTTTCCGAGTGCCACAAGGCAGTGAATTAGTCCTCTATTATTTCTACTTTTTATAAATGATCTTCCCAATTCCATTCAATATTGCTAGATCCTAATGTATGCAGATGATGTAAAGCTATTTCTAGCTTTATCAAATTAAAAAATACATATTAAATTTACAAACCCGATACATCCAGCTTTAATAATTGGTGCAGCTAATTAAAAGCTATTGTCTAAGCAATTTTAAAGCTATTCTAATATTATATAAATAAATTATAATAAGCTATTTACAAAGCTATTTAAAAATCTTAAATTTGAGCTATTTTAGTACTATTTTAGTAAATCTAAAAACTAAGCTATTTTAGGTCTATATCAATTACTCGAAACTAAGCTATTTAAAGAATATAAAATTTGTTATATTCGAAGCTATTATAAGATTATATAAAATGCTATTTTAAGGCTGATTAATGAGTTATAATTTAAGCAATTTCAGGACTATTTAGAAAGCTAAAAACTAAGCTATCTTAAAACTGTATGAAATACCAGAAGCGAAGCTGTTTTAAAATTATAAAAATAGTTACGAAGAACCTATTTTAAGGGTAACTAAAAACTATAAACAAAGCTATTTAAAGGTGGACAAATAAAACTATTTATAGTCTTTAAAAAAAGCTACAGTCGAAGCTATTTGGCGACTACAACAAGAACCATTTAAAACTATATAAAGATATATTTTTAAAAAAAACTTGGGACTATATAAAGAGCTTAAAGCTGTACAATTTTAAGACTATATAAACCCCTATATTTAAAGCTATTTTAGTTAATTAATAACTAAATATAATTTAAGCTATTTTAAAACTATATAAAGAGTTACAACCAATGCTATTATTAGACAAGTGATGCAATTTTTAAACTATATAAAAGTCATAAATGAAGCTATTTTAATACTATATAAAGGGCTATAATTTAAGCTATTTCAAGACGAATTAAAAGAATAAAAACGGAACTAGTTTAGGATTATATAAAAAACTAGAAACAAAGCTATTTTAGAACAATATTAAAGAACAATATTAAAGACTAGAAACCAAGCTATTTAAGGACTAAAAAAACAGAGATACAAACGAAGCTATTCTAAGACTATCTTAAGAACCATAAACGAAGCAATTTTATGACTTTGTTAAAGTTATAAATGAAGTAATTGTAGGACTATAAATAGTGCTAGAATCGAAGCTATTTGCTACTATAATAAGAGCTTTTAATAGGACATGCAATTAGTTTTAAACTATACCATTTTAAAACAATCTAAAGATCTACATTTTAACAAAATTTTGGGAATATATAAACAGCTTTAAATTATATTATTTTTACACTACAAACCCCTATATTTAAAGCTATTTTATGCTTAATTTAAAAGCTATTTTTGAAGCTAATTTTTAATAAAATTTTCTAATTCTTTAATTAATTACATTTTCAGCTTAATTAAATCATTTTTTGAAAACGATTTTATTTTTATTTACTTATTTATTTTCCCCCTTTTCAAATTCCACTCAACACATCATCTATCATTCCTTTACAACTGTAATTTATTTCTATTAAATTGCTCATAAATTTTCTGCTAAATTAAATCAATTTTATTTTTATAATATTTATATTAAAATATTTATTTATTTATTTCTCTTTCCTTCCCCTCAAAATGTTTAATATAATTTTTTATTATTTTATTTAAAGCTAAAATTATATTTTTCTTATTTCATTTCTACAATTTATTTATTTATAACCAGCAGCAGCAAATAATCGTGTCTATAATCTACTCATGTTTCTTTCCACTATTACATGAAATTTTCTGTATTTTCATATTTTTCATATTCCTTTGTATGCTGTATACGAATGTTCTTTGCAACGTTTTTCATTGCATGCTGCATTACATTTGATGATTTTGTTGTGGCACCATAAAAGTAGAAAAAAACAACATTAAAGACATGTTTAAATACAATTATTTACAACTACAAATAATGTAAGTTATTGAGCATGAATGTTTCTGTTATGTAGAATATATGAGCATTGTAAAGATTTGTTGGAAAGTTAGAGGAAGTTTTGCTGCTAAATAGACGATAAGGTCTAAAGATTAATAAGAGAAGAACAAGTTGGAAAAAAGAACTAAAATTGGAGGGCCAGATGAAAAATTTTTAAATTAATTTAAAGTGTCGAATGGAAACTATAAAGTCGACTATAGTCTATAGTCGATCGTGTCAATAATAGTCTTTGGTGTGAGCTATAGTTTAGTTTATAGTCTGGACTATAATTTAGTCAATAGTCTAGACTATAGTTTAGTCAATAGTCTGGACTAAAGTTTAGTTTATTGTATCGACTATAGTTTAGTTTAAAGTCTGGACTATAACATAGTCTATAGCCTGCAATATAGTTAAGTCTATAGTATTGACTATCGTTTAGCCTATAATTTGAGCTATAGTTTATGTCATAGTGCGGACATAAACTATAAACTATAGTGGTTCAGTTTAAAGTCTGGAGTACAACTAAGTCTATAGTCTGGACTATAGTTTATTCTATAGTCTGGACTATAGTTTATTCTATAGTCTGGACTATAGTTTATTCTATAGTCTAGACTATAGTTTAGTCTATAGTCTGGACTATAGTTTAGTCTATAGCCTGGACTATAGTTTAGCCTATAGTTTGAACTATAGTTTAGTCTGGACTATAATTTAGTCTATAGTGTGGACTATAATTAAGTCTATAGTCTGGACTATAGTTAAGTCTATAGTCTGGACTATAGTTTAGTTTATAGTATGGACTATAGTTTAGCCTATAGTCTGGACTTTAGTTAGTCTGAAGTCTAGACTATAGTTTAACCTATAGTCTGGACTATAATATAGTCTATATTCAAGGCTATAGTTTATTCTAGTCTGGATTATAGTTGAGTCTATAGTATGGACTATAGTTTAGTCTACAGTCTGGACTATAGTTTATCCTATAGTCTGAACTATAGTTTATGGACTATAGTTTAGCCTATAGTCTGAACTATAGTTTATGGACTATAGTTTAGCCTATAGTCTGGACTAGAGTTTAATCTATAGTCTGGAATATAATATAGTCTTTATTCTAGGCTATAGTTTATTCTAGTCTGGATTATAGTTTAGTCTATAGTATTTACTATAGTTGAGTCTATAGTCTGGACTATAGTTTAGTCTTTAGTCTGGACTATAGTTTAGTCTTTAGTCTGGACTATAGTTTAGTCTTTAGTCTGAACTATAGTTTAGTCTATAGTCTGCACTATAGTTTAGTCTATATACTCTAGTTAACAGTCCTGGGTATAGTTTAGTCTATAGTCTAGACTATAGTTTAGTTTATAGTCTAGACTATAGTTTAGTTTATAGTCCTGGCTCTAGCTTAGTCCATAGTCTAGACTATAGTTCAGTCTATAGTCTAAACTATAGTTCAGTCTATAGTCTAGACTATAGTTCAGTCTATAGTCTAGACTATAGTTCAGTCTATAGTCTAGACTATAGTTCAGTCTATAGTCTAGACTATAGTTTGCTCTACAGTTTAGACTGTAGTCTGGACTATAGTTTAGTCTATAATCTGGACTATAGTTTAGCCTATAGTCTGGACATATTTTAGTCTATAATTTGGACTATAGTTTAGTCTATGATCTGGACTATATTTTATTCTGGAATATAATATAGTCTATATTCTAGGCTATAGTTTATTCTAGTTTGGATTATAGTTTAGTCTATAGTATGGACTATAGTTGAGTCCATAGTCTGGACTATAGTTTAGTCTGTAGTCTAGACTATAATATAGTCTATATTCTAGGCTATAGTTTATTCTAGTCTGGATTATAGTTTAGTCTATAGTATGGACTATAGTTGAGTCTATAGTCTGGACTATAGTTTAGTTTATAGTCTGGACATATTTTAGTCTATAATTTGGACTATAGTTTAGTCTATGATCTGGACTATATTTTATTCTATAGTCTGGGCTATAGTTTAGTCTATAGTTTGGACTATAGTTTAGTCTATAGTTGGACTCTAGCTTAGTTTATAGTCTGGACTATAGTTTAGTCTATAGTCTGGACTGTAGTTTAGTGTATAGTATGGAATATAGTCTGGGCGATATATTAGTCTACAGTCTGGACTATGGGTTAGGCTATAGTCTTGACTATAGGTTATTCTATAGTCTGGACTATAAACTAACCTATAGTCTGGATTATAGTTTAGTCTATAGCGACTATATTTTATTCTATAGTTTGGACTATAGTTTAGTCTATAGTTTGGACTATAGTTTAGTCTATAGTCTTGACTATAGTTTATTTTACAGTCTGGACTATGGTTTGATCTATAGTTTCTTTTATAGTTTGGTCTATAGTTTAAAATATAGTCAGGACTATAGTTTATTCTACAGTCTTGACAATATTTTATTATATAGCTTGGCTATAGTCTAACCTATTGTATGACCAATTCTTTATTCTGTTAGGTGCCTTACGTTTCACTTCTCTATGTATTTTTTCTTATCGTTAATTTTTTTTCTTATTTCTTTTTTTTTTTTTTCTTGTTTTAAAAATTCAATTGCTCAAGATTTAATCTTATGCTAGACTCCATAATTTAGTTATTATAGCCTTTTTAGTCATACAACTGAGTTTTCTTGTTGTCATAAACCTTTAAAGGAAATCTAAAGAGGTTGAAATAAAATTTTGTTGTGTTTTATATTGTTCGAAAGAACTTACTGAATTGACTTGACTGCCTTAATTGAAAAGCAACAATTTTTAAAACAATTTCCTTATAGAATTTCTAAGCTTTCATTATTTCTTACAGTTTATTTTTTATGATTATTGGTCATACTTTCATTTTTTTTTTCTTTTATATTATGCTTAATTTAATCATTCTGATAAATTTTCTTAAGAAAATGAAGTGTTTTATGATGAACCAGATTCTATTTGAGTTTATTTTTATATTTTGTAATCAAAAAGTTATTAATAAAAATAAAAACACAAGAATTGTGGTAATAAAAATTTATTATCTTAAAGTTATATTTTTTATATAAATAAACTTTAGGCTTTAAAGCATTGTAAGTAGAATGGTAGACAGTTATCAATGTTTATTGTTTTTGAGATAATAAGAAAATATATATATTTTTTACTTCAACTTTTTTCATTGTCCAAGAAAAGCTTCCATTGGCATGAGAATTTAAAAAGCCTGGAATTGGAAGCAAAAAATAATAGTAATCGTTGTCAATTGCTAGATAATTAAAGTTTCTATTGGTATTAAGTATTATCATTATAAAAATCTTAAAATAATTGTGACAAATTCTTATTATTATTTTCTGTTTTTTCCATCATGTTTTCTATTATATTTAATCATTGATTATTATATTAGTATTTACCTGTTACTGCCTAGCACTTTAATCTAACTATTGTTTATTTTTTTTTTAGTTGTTATCTTTGATTTTATTTTCTATTATTTTGTATTATTTTCATTTTACTTACACGTTATTTAATTTTTAATATTTAACTACAAAGATGAGAGCAGCAACAATGATTTTTTTTTCACAGATAATCACGTTTTATTTAATTAAATATCATTAATAAAAAACACAGACACATAACAGAGTTAACTATTTAAATTGAATATTTAGTTTTAATATTAAAATAAATATATAATTAAAAATGTGTGAGCTCAGTTCTGTTTAATATTTAATTAACAATTTATCATAATTAAATAAAATTAAAAAAAGGGAAATTTAACAGAAATAAAAAATATAATAGACTATAGTTGATATTATAGACTATACTATAGCCCATATTATAGCCTAGAATATAGTCTGTATTATACACTAGACTATGGTCGACATTATAGACTAAACTATAGTCTATACTAAACTATAGTGTATACTATAGACTAAACTATAGTCTATACTATAGACTAAACTATAGTCTATAATATAGACTAAACTATAGACTATACTATAGACTAAACTATAGTCTATACTATAGACTAAACTATAGTCTATACTATAGACTAAACTATAGTCTATACTATGGACTAAACTATAGTCTATACTATAGACTAAACTATAGTCTATACTATGGACTAAACTATAGTCTATACTATAGACTAAACTATAATCTATACTATGGACTAAACTATAGTCTATACTATAGACTAAACTATAGTCTATAGTATAGACTAAACCATAGTCTATACTATAGACTAAACTATAGTCTATACTATAGACTAAACTATAGTCTATACTATAGACTAAACTATAGTCTATACTATAGACTAAGCTATAGTCTAAACTATAGACTAAACTATAGTCTATACTATAGATTAAAATAAAGTCTATACTATAGACTAAACTATAGTCTATACTATAGACTAAACTATAGTCTATACTATAGACTAAACTATAGTCTATACTACAGACTAAACTATAGTCTTTCTATAGACTCAAATATAGTCTATACTATAGTCTATTGTATAGACTAAACCATAGTCTATACTATAGACTAAACTGTAGTCTATAGTATAGACTTAACTATAGTCTATACTATAGACTAATCTATAGCCTACACTATTGACTAAAATATAGTCTATACTATAGTCTACGGATTGGACTATTTATTACCTATGATTACTAAATATAACATATATATTTTTTTTAAATTATTTTCAAATAATAGTTTATTTAGCCTTTTATAAACTCATCTAATTGTTATTAAACTCATTACAAAATAAATTACTTGCAACTTTTTAAAACATCACTTTTAAAAACAAAAAAAAAATATTTCACATATTTTCAGGCTTTTTCACACACTCATACATAAAAATCCCAAAAGTTATTTACATTTTTAAACTATAAACAAAACACATGTCATAAAATATTGTCAATAATAAATTGTTAACAATAATAGTGACACACATACAACAATAACAATATTGTTAACTTCAACACTAAAAACCTTAGCATTCATACCGATTCACTATATAGTATGTATATAACAGCTCTCATCATTCATCTACATACATTATAAGGGGTTATATATATGTTATAATACATATACAAACGCATTTTATTTTTCATACATAATTAAAATTGATAGATGACTGAGAGATAGGAAAACAAAAAGGACATGATAGATATATACTTGGGGTTTTGGGTGAGGGGGAGGTAAGGCTATAGTCATAGTAGCAGATTACAATGCATATAAATATTTTGAAATGATTGTATAGTCATTAGGGAGCTGTTTCAAAAAAATATATGTATGTGTATGGATGTATGTATATTGGAATTAATGTTTTCATGTTTTGGTATCATAACCAATACAATAAAAGAAGAGTAATTTAAATGATAATATTTATATGAATGTGATATACTTCCAGCAGAATTTGGGCTAAAGTAAAAAATATAGTGTTGACTTTAGTGAATGCTATGGAACAAAATATATTGTAGCTTATAGTCAGGAATATAGTCAAAACAATAAACAATAATATAGTCAATTCTGTAGACAAGACTAGAGTCAAGGTTATAGTCAAGAACATATTAAATGCTATAGTTAAAACTGTTATCAGTTTTATAGTCAACACTAAAAGCAATACTAGTCAATATTTTAGTCAATACAATAGTCAAGACTTTAATCAATACTATAGTTAAAACTAAAGACAATAGTCAATGTTATATTCAATGCTGCAGTTAATATTATTGTCAATACTAAAGTCAGCACTATAATCAAGACTATAATCAATACCATAGTCTACACAATAGTCAATAAAATGGTCAAAACTATAGTCTTAGTCAATATTATAGTCAATACTATAGTCGATACTATAGTCAATAATATAGTCAATACTAAAGTCATGACTGTAGTCAATACTTTAGTCAATAATATAGTCAAACTATAGACAAGACTATAATCAATACTACAGTCGATACTATAGTCAATAATATAGTGAAGACTATAGTCAATACCAAGACCAAGTCAATAGTATAGTCAATACTATAGGCAATACTATAGTCGTACTATAGTCGTTACTGTAGTCATACTATAGGCAAGACTATAATCAATATTACCGTCGATACTATAGTTAATGCTATAGTCAAGACTTTAGTATTGACTGTAGTCAATAATATAGTCAAGACTATAGTCGATTCTATAGTCAAGACTGTAGTCAATACTAAGACTATAGTCATGACTATAACCAACAATATAGTCTGATTTACAGACATACTACATTCCATACTACAGTCGATACTATAGTCAATAATATAGCCAAGACTATAGTCAATACTATAGTCAAGACTAGAGTCTATACTAAGACTACAGTCATGACTATAACCAATAACATAGTCTGTTTTATAGACAAGACTATAATCCATACTACAGTCAATAATATAGTCAAGACTATAATCAATACTATAGTCGATACTATTGTTATACTATAGACAAGACTATTATCAAGAGTACCGTCGATACTACAGTAAATAATATAGTTAAGTCTATAGTCAATAATATAGTCAATACTATAGTCAATACTTTAGTCAATACTAATAGTCAATACTATAGTCAAGACTATAGTCAGTACTATAGTCCAGACTATAGTCGATACTATAGTCTTACTATGGTCGATACTATAATCAATACAACCATTGATACTATAGTCAAGACTATAGTCAAGACTGTTGTCAATACTATAGTCAAGACTGTAGTCAATACTATAGTCAAGACTATAGTCAATACTATATTCAATACTATAGTCAATACAATAGTCAATACTATAGTCAATACTGCAGTCAATACTTTAGTCAAGACTATAGTCAATATTAAGGCTAACTCATGACTATAACCTATAATATAGTCAATACTATATCCAAGACTATAATCAATACTATAGTCAATACTATAGTCAATACTATAGTCAAGACTATAGTCAGTACTATAGTCTAGACTATAGTCGATACTATAGTCATACTATGGTCGATACTATAATCAATACTACCGTTGATACTATAGTCAATACTATAGTCAAGGCTGTAGTCAATACTATAGTCAAGACTGTAGTCAATACTATATTCAAGACTGTAGTCAATACTATAGTCAATACTATAGTCAATACAATAGTCAATACTATAGTCAATACTGCAGTCAATACTTTAGTCAAGACTATAGTCAATATTAAGACTATAGTCATGACTATAACCTATAATATAGTCAATACTATAGCCAAGACTGTAATCAATACTATAGTCAAGAATGTTTCCTAATAGCTTCGGATTTAGCTGTTGATATAGTTAAAAAATAATTTAAATCATAGCAGCATATAATGTCATAAATTAGCTTCAATTGTAGCAGTTTATATAGTCACAAAATTGCTTTAATGGAGCTTTAGATTAAGTCTCAAAGCAACATATATTTAAGCTTATAGTAAACTCCCAAATTAGCTTTAATTTTAGCTCTTCATATAGCACCAAAATATTTTCAAGATATGTAATTGGTATAGCCCTAAAATAACTGCGTTTTAAATTTTTAACAAAGCCTTTAAATACCTCCAAATTTAGCTATTTCCTCTTAAAGAGGCTCTAGTTTTGAACTATTCTATAAAATTATAATAGTTCTAAACTTATGCTGCAATATAGTTCCAAAATAGCTTTAATGTTATTCTATAATATAGTGCCCAACATACTTTAACCTAAGCTTTCGTTAAGGTTTCCCTAGAGCTCCAGTTTTAGCCTACAATATAGATCTAGGTAGTTGCTATTTAGTAACAAAATACCTTAGTATTAAGTGTTCATATAAAGCAAAAATAGCTCCAGTCTTAGCATTTAATAAAATCTCAAAATAGTTTAAAATTAAGCTCGGAATATAGTCCTAAAATAGCTTTACATTTGGAGCTTTAAATATAGTTTCCAAATAGCTTTAAAGCTAGCTTTAGTTAAAGACCAAAAATTACTGTATTATTAGCTTTTGCTAGCTTTAAGCTCTGGTTATAGTTGTAAAATAGTTTCAATCTCAGATTTTTATAAAGTTCCAAAATAATTTCAATAATTAATTTCAATCTGCAAATTTTGTCACAGTTTGGCTTTAATATTAGTTTTTGTTAAAGCCTCCAAATATCTATATTTGCAACAGTGTGTAAAATCTATAAATAGCTTCTAGGGTAGCTTTTGATTTTTGATAGTTTCTATTATAGCACCAAATTATTTTCAATAATATCTCTACAAATATTTAGTCAATCTTTGCCTTTAATATTAGCATTAATTTTAGCTCTCAAATACCTTTATTTGCAGCTGTTTAAATAGTCTTGAATAGGCTTCTATAATAGCTCTTGATTACCCAGATAATTAAAATGGTAGCTATTATTATTCAATAATTTATGTAAATTTAATCATGGTTTGGCTTTAATCTAAGCTCTTGTTATAGCCATAAAATAGCCTTATTTGCAGCTATGTATATATTCCAGAAGTAGGTCTAATCATAGCTCTTAATATAGTCTACAAATAGTTTAAGTTGTAGTTTTTAAAATAATGTCAAAATAATAGCAATATATTCTTTTGTGTTGTCCCAAAAAAGCTTCAGTCATAATTACTTATGTAATTTCTATAAGCTAAAGTTCTAGATTTTTTTTTATATAATTTAAAAATAGTTTTAATTGTAGCATTTTATAGCTTCATTTGTAAATATAAATATCTGTCTAAATTAGCTTCTTTAGTATTTTTTATTGTAGTTTTTTATAAGTATGGTCTTTAAATAGTTTTGTAGTATTTTAATTTTTATATTTTTGTTGCTACCAAAAAATAGCTTTGCTACTTTCGAAATATTCTACTTAATATTTAATATAAAATATTATTTTAAATATTTTCTCCTTAAATTCTTTTCCTATTTAAAGTTCATTCACTTTATTTTCCTTTTCTCTATTCCTTAAAAATCATCATCATTTAACTTTTTTTCACTTGAAATAATCTTTCAGCAAATCATTTACTTTATCTAAATAGATTGGGGGGAGATATTTAAAAGAAAATGCATTTTATACAAACTTATATTTGCTACAGTTCATTTGTTGCATATAAAATATATATAGCTATCCCTTAAGATTAAAAGCGACACATACTGACATTAATGAAGGAAACATAAAACAAATTTCCCTTATGTTAGCTAAAATATGAAATAAGAAAAATTTTAAAAACAATTTATAGTGATTGGTTGAGTAATAAGGAGAAAAACTAGATAATTCTACTACAATATTTTAGAAATTTTGGTAATATTTGTTACTTCTTTAAGTCCAACAAAAATTCTTCGTTTTAAATTCCTGTTAAGCTTTAATAATTGAGTGAATGTCTAGCTAGTTCATCTATACACTAGACATTAACAGTTAGTTTATTTTACTAATAATAACTGTTATATAGTTGTTCTATATTTTATTACTGTCATTTGGTAGTTATTGACAAGTCACATACCCAGACACTACTAAAGACATACAAAATTGCACATTGCAAAATGTATGTAAGAAAAAAACTATAAAACTTACTACTGCTACTGCTAATAGTAGTAGTATTGTAGTACTTTAAGCAAAGGGGGAGGAGAAATTACTTTAATGTCAATTTGTAAATATGTGACATGTTTTGTAATTTCTTTTGTTTGTTAAAATATCTCTGTATATATGTATTTCAGTTTATATAATAGTAATTTTATATAACTAGATAGTATGACTTTTATATTTACTTAATAATCTATTATTTATGTCATTTATTGTTTTTTTGGAATTAAAGACATTTTATTTTTAGTTAGAAACTAAATTTTGGTTTAATTTAAGAATATTTTTATAATATTATCCAGTTCATAAAATAAACTTAAGGTATTTTGTTTAACTTATTGCTATTTTTTTTTATAAATGAAATATATTTTTCTTTAATCATTTATCATTTTTAAAATGTTAATTTCCTAAAAAATATATTTTAAATTTTGTTTTAAATGTAAAAACCTTTTATTTGCAGTTTCCATTAAATATGTGTCAAGCTAAGTGTCTAACCTAACAGTTTATATACAATGACAGTATAAAGCTAAAGCTTATACGTATAATAGCTACACATTTAGCTCCTGATTTAAATCCAAAAAAGCTTCTAGATAATAGTCACTTTATATTTAGATTTAATATTAACTCTAAATATAGTCACAAACAGTCTTTAATACAAGATTCTGACTTAATCCCAAAATAACTTGAAACTTAACTCCAACAATAAAAATCTTTACTTCACATATAGTGCCAAAAACAGCTTCAAATTTAGCTAATCTTAACTCTAAATTTAGTAAAAAAATAGCTTTAAAATAGCTCTAATATTAAATCTAAATTAAGTTACAAACTATCTTCAATATATGACTTTGACATAGTACCAAAATAACTTGAAATCTAACCCCATCAATTAAAATCTTTACTTCATATATAGTGACAAAAATAGCTTCAAATTTAGCTTAAAATTTAGCTAACATTACCTCTAGGTATAGTCCAAATATTTAGCTTTAAAATAGATCTAATATTAACTCTAAATATAATCACAAACAGTCTTCAATATAAGATTCTGACTTAAGCCCAAAATAACTTTAAACTTAACCCTTGTTATAGTAATCTTAACTCTATGTATAGTGCCAAAAGAAGCTTTAAACTTAGCTAAACTTAGCTCTAGATATAGCCCAAAAATACCTTCAAAATTAGCTACTTAAAATAACAAAATAGATCTAAACTAAAACTCTCTTAATATATTTACAAATACCAACAATCGTGGCTGCTAATATAGTTCTAAAAAACTTTAATTATAGTTTTCAAAATAGTTTTAATTTTAGTCCGAAAATAGCTTCAATCCTAGCATTTGATATAGCCATAATAGTGGCTCACTATATATTTCCAAAATAGCCTTAGTTTAAGCACTTGATAAATTAATGAAATATTTCCAGTTGGGGCTGTTATACAGCCTAAAAACTTTAAGTTTAATTCTCAAAATAGCATTAATTTTAGTCCTAAAATAGTTTTTGATATATTCACAATATTGTTTCAATATTAGCTCACCATATTGATCCAAAATAACATTAGTTTAAGCTCTTGATATATAAACAAAATACTTCCAATCGTGGCTGTTGATATAACTCTAATAATTCTTTAAGTTTTTAAAATATATTTAATTTTAGTTCTAAAATAGCTTCGATCTTAGCTTTTAATAGAGCCATAATATACCTTTGATAAAATAACTTTATTTTTAATTCTTAAAATAGCTTTAATTTTAGCCCAAAAATAACTTCAATTCTAACTGTTGATATGGGCATAATATAGTTTTAATATTAGCTCACTAGGTAGTCCCAAAATAGCTTTAGTTTAAGCTATTGATATATTAACAAAATATCTCCAGTTGTAAGTTCTAATATAGCTCAAAAAAAATTTTTTTATTAGTTCTTAAAATAGCTTCAATTTTATCCTAAAATAGCTTCGATTCCAGCTTTGGATATAGCCACAATATAACTGCAAAATGAGTTCACTTTGTAGTACCAAAATAGCTTTAATTTAAGCTCTTGATATATTAACAAAATATCTTCAGTTGTAGCCGCTAATATAGCTGTAAAAAAAAATTATTTTTAGTTCTCAAAATAGCTTTAATTTAAGTCTTAAATAGCATCGATTCTAGCTTTGAATAATGCCACAATATAACAGCAATATTTGCCTCTTTGTAGTACCAAAATAGCTTTAATTTAATTTAACAAAATATTTTCAACCGTAATTGCTATATAGCTCGAAATGTACTTTAATGTTAGTTCTTAAAAGAGCTTTTATTTGAAAAAGCTTTGATTCTAGTTTTGGATATAGCCTTAAAATAGCTTTAATATTAGCTCACATTGTAGTACCAAATTAGCTACAGTTATAGTTTTTTTTATATATTTACAACATAGCTACAATGTTCGCTAGAGATATAATCTCCAAATAGCTTAAACCGTAGCACTGCATATAGTCAAAAAATCCTCAAAAATACTTTTAATACAATTGCAAAATGTAGTGTTGACTACAGTATTTACTAAAGTCAAGACTAGTCTTTACTATAGTTTTTAACTATAGTCTTTATTATAGTCTTGACTACAGTCTTTACTATAGTCTTTACTATAGTCTTTATTATAGTCTTCCCTATAGTCATGACTAGTCTTTACTATAGTGTTGACTATAGTCTTTATTATAGTCTTTACTATAGTCATGACTATAGTCTTTACTATAGTCTTGACTATAGTCTTTACTATAGTCTTAAATATAGTCTTTATTATAGTCTCGACTATAGTCTTTAATATAGTCTTTACTATAGTTTTTACTATAGTCTTGATTATAGTCTTGCCAGCAATCTTGACTATTGTCTATTATAGTCTTCACTATAGTCTTTATTATAGTCGTCACTATAGTCTTTACTATGGTGTAGACAATAGTACTTACTATAGTCTTTACTATAATCATTATTATAGTATTCACTGTAGTCTTGATTATAGTCTTTACTACAGTCTTGACCATAGCGTTGACTATTATTTTGACTATAGTCTTCATAAATATATTTCAATTGTCTTGCTCATAATATTGTTTATAGTTTTGATTATAGTTTTTACTAAAGCTTTCACTAAAGATGATTATTTTCTTGACTATAGTATTAACATATAAAAAGCTAAGTATGAAATTATTTGGGAGCTATATTAAGTGCCGAAAGTTACTATTTGGAACTAAGGTTTAATTTGTTTGATGACTATATTAAGCTCTAAGTTAGCAGCAACTTTGGGATTGAATTGCTGCAATTGTTTTGAAACTTTAGTTATAGTCGAGATTGAAGATATCTTACGACTATATTCAATACTGAGTTTAAAGCTATTTTGGATCTAAGTTAAGAGATAAAACTGGATTTACTTTTTTAGAGTAAACCAGCTAAATTAGGAGCTATTTAGGAACTATATTAGAATCTCCGAACGAAGCTGTTTTGGTACTATGTCAGGAGCTGTAATTGATGCATCCTTGAGGCTATATAACCATATACCATTGAAGCGTTTTTGTGACTATATGTGCCGCCACTATTTATAGCTATTTGTGAGATTTAAAAGTAGCTAAAATAAACTATTTGGGAACTATAATGTTATTATTAATATTAATATTATATTTGTACCGTATAAGAATCTACAATTTTTTTTGACCTTATATTAGCAACTTTGCTTAAAGCTTTTTAGGATTTATGTTAAAGGCTATAAGTGAAGTTATTTTGGGGCTAAGTATATCACAATCTAGAATTATTTTTTATTATTATTTTTGTTTTTTTGACCCTACAACCAAATCTAAATATTAGAATATTTTTGCAACTTTATAAAGAACTATAATTAAAACTATTTTTAGAATAAATAAACTGCTGCTATTTAAGACATTTGATGACTATATATGAAGCTATTATTTAAGATTTTCTGGAACTGTAAAATTATTTTGTGACCAAATGAAGACGGGCAATTAAATCCATTTTGCAATTATATAAGCAACTTTATTTGAATATGTTTTAGTTTCATATTAAGAGCTATAAATGAGCTAATATCGGAACTATTTAAATACCTGTAATTTCAAATAATTTTGGAAAATATTAAGTAAAAATTTTAAAGCTACTTTAGGTCCGTTTCCAAATATATAATATAAATTACTTATAAAAAGTCTTAATTGAATTTATTTGTGGAATTATATTTGAGATTATATTAGGAGTTTAGATTAGGACTATTTTTAGCCCACAACAAATGCTAAGAAAATTTATGAATTATTTTATTGAAATAAATTAATAAATAAATACTTTATTAAAACAAAAAAAAAAAATTAATATTTAAGATATCTAGTTAGTATATGAAGCAATTTTTTAAGCTATTTTGGTAGCGTATAAAGAGCTAAAATTTAAATTTTCTTGAGACTATGACAAAAGCTACAATTGAAGTTATTTTTGGAAATATAAAGTTACTTCGTTTGAAGCTGTTTTGTAGTTATTAATGCAGTAATTTTTAAAGCTAATTTTGGACTATATAAATAGCTAAAATTAAAGCTAATTTTGGACTATATAAATAGCTAAAATTAAAGCTATGTTCGTGCTATATAATAAACTACAATTATAGCTATATTGATGCTTTTCTATATTTAAAGCTATTTTTGGTTTATATTAAACCATTACAATAGAGTAGTCAGATCTATGACTTAATTTATTTTAATGCTATATGAACTATTTTACGAGCTGCAATTGAAGCTATTTTATGACAAAATAGTCATTATATCAAAGGCTTATATAATGACTATTTTGGTATATAACAAGAGCAAAGATGGAAGATATTTTGGTATTATACATATGAATTTGAAGTAATTTTGGGAGTTTATAAAGTGCTAAAATTTAAGTTTTCTTGTGTCTATATCAAAAGCTAGAATTAAAGCTATTTATGAGAATATAAAATTACTACGATTGTAGCTATTTTTTAGTTATATAAACAGTTATCTTTAAAGCTATTTCTGGACTATATCAATAGCTAAATTTTAAGCTATTTTGGGACTGTAATAAAATTTATCGTTAAAACTAAATTAAGACTATATGAGAAGCTACGATTAAAGCTATTTTGAGGCTATATTAGTAATTAAATTTAAAGCTATTTTGGGTTTATATAAAAATCTGAAGTTTTGAAGATTTAATAACTTCAGTACTATATGAAAAACCATGATTGAAAGTATTATGAAAATATATTAAGAGCTTCAAATAAAGCTATTTTATGGCTATATGAAAAGCTTAGATTAATACTATTTTTGGTCTAAAAGAAAAGCTAAGATTGAAAATATTCTGGTATAATATGAACAACTACATTTAAAGCTGTTTTGAGGCTATAACTAGAGTTAAAATTCTAGCCAAGTTGTTGGGATATAAAAAATTTTTATTGAATAATTTTATATACTCTTTCTCTTTGTAACCTGTAAAAACATTAGCAAATAAAACACCTTTCATTTTGCTCCAGAAAAAAAAAACACTCCAAAATAACATTTGCAACCAACTCTATTTCTCTAGTTTTGACAGAAAAATAGATATTTTAATATGTTAGCTAAAGCTCTTCATGCTATACCATCACAAACTGTGAAACATGTGTTTGATTTCAGCATAAAGTTGGTTTCTCAATTACTTTTGGTCAAAAACACTTAAAACACTTTGGATAGCAAAAAACCAAACAAATGAAAATGTTTAAAGAATGTGAGGTTTAGGCAAACATATACAAAACACTTTTAAATAAAAAATAACGGAGGCACAGTGTGGAGCAATTAAGGAAAGAGTTAATAAAATTAAAATTTATAATTTATTATACTTTTTTTTAATTTTCAGGAAGAAAATGTCTCTAAAAAAATTTAGAAAATTTGAGATTTTTTTTATTAGAATTAACGATTTTTTTTCTTTATTTAGTTTCATTTGTTTTTTTTAGTGCTATTTATTTGTTTATTTTGATCCACTGTATGACATGTGTTTTAAGTACTCTGTTTGTCTAACAACCATCTCATAGAAATTGAAGTAAAGTGGTCACAACACATGGCCATGTCAAGAGCCATAAAAAGGAAAAAAGTGAATTTTTTCCATTTTATTTGTTTTTTGCTTTTCATGCTTTCTAAAAATATATAGAATAAAATAAAGGAAAAAAGGCTAAAGACCACCAACTATTCCTTATAAAACTTTATCAAATTCTAATTTTATCTCAAAAGTGGATCTTCAAATGATCCCAAATCAATTGTATTTATTTTTTACCAAAATTTAATTCATTCAAAGGCCTTAAAAAGGTCTCAAGTTAATGTTAATTAAACATCTTTAAAAAGCTTTAATTCCAAGTCTTTTAATATTTATAAAATTCTTATTTAATATAAATTCAACTTCCTTGATTTCTTTTCTAGTTGGTCTCATTAAGCCTCTTGTTAAAATAATAGAAGTTGACTGAATGGAGGCCAAGAAAATACAAAACAGAAAAACCAGTCAACATTAAATAGGTCCCCTTGGTATTTGTCAATGTGTGTGCTAAATACACACACACAAACACTTTCATAAATATGTGGTTATTATTATTATTGTTGTTGTTGCTGTTGTTGTACATTAATTGTTTAGCCAACATATATAAGATTACAAAACGTGCTTCATAAAACTAAACTTAGTGACACAAAATTTTGCCATAAATACCAAATGATTGGATTTGAAATACTAAAATTCCACAAAATAAAACAGATTATAAAAGAAGTGTTCTTTGGGGTATTAAAACAATAATAACTAAAAACAACAACAAAAAATTTATATTAATAATATTCATTTAGCCCAATCTATAATAAAAAAAAAAATATTTTATATATTTAATTTTAAATTTAAAATCTTTTTTTTCTACGTGATAATTAATTGCTTTTATTGATGTTAATATGCTGGTCCCTTAGCAACTTTATTTGTTCAGCTTTACACGCAAAGAAAAAACATGGTTGGTCAAATCATAATCGGTAACTATCATTAATGTTTAGGTTTATGATTCCCTCAATCATATCAGTTATTATACCCTTTTGTGAACATAATATTGTCCTATCCAATATTAATATAATATGGACCTCACAATCATAACATTTATATGTGATAGTCCTCACAACCATACTGCATAAATATAACATGATCCTTATATTAAATATTATAATAATACTATGCATACGGTTAAAATGTATTTTTATTTATTATTATTTTTTTAATTTAAATTTTGCAAATAGAAAATAATTAAAAAACAAATACCACAGCCTTCACTGGACGATTTCGTTCAAGAAAATTCATCTTCACATTCACACACCTAAAAGAAAATTGTAGAAATACATTTTTTTATTATTATTTTTATATTTGACCGCACTGAATTATTGATATTTATTGTACTTACCGAAAAATATTTCCAATTTGAAATGTGGCCATTGATGATTTGCTCCGTCAACACTCTCGTTATTAAAAAATAATAATAAAGTTTTTTAATACAAATTTTGTGAACTTTTTTAAACGTTTTTCTTCACTTTACGTCCGTCACATTTAAGATTTCATTACTGAATGAGTAAATTATTTCGAAAGAGAGATAACAATAAAGACGAGCATATTATTGTCACCCCTCACATTAAAATATTACATACAAATATTTCATTGAAATAATATGTTACTATGAAACATATTATTCTTTTAGTACACCGACTTTATATTATTACAAAGTATCATATGTTAAAATGATCAGAACAAAAAATAATTGATTCAGCTTAGTCTAAAACACAATAATTTGATTGTGTTAGCCATATAAACTACTTAGGAACATCACTTGATTTCCGCGAGCATTTCGAAATCATGTTTTTTCTTTGCGTGTAATATTTGATTTTAGCATTAATTTTTATGTGTTATATGTGCTCTATTAAAATCACATGTTAAGTCAATATTAAAACGTGATTAATTGTAGCAAAATAAAATGATTTTAGCACAAGAGTGATAAAAATGGATGAAAAGAATTAAAAGAAAAAAATATTTAATCAAAGGTCTTTAAATAGTTTTAAAAATAAATTAAATATTAGCTTAAATAGTCCTAAAAGTAGTAAAAAAATTTAGCTTACAAATAAGTTAAATTTTAGCTTAAAAATATATTAATTTTTTTTAAAGATAAAATATGATTTACTTGCAGCACCTTATAGACTAAAAATATCCTCAATTAGAGATCTTAATATTAACTTAAAATATCTTTAATTTTTATCAAATATTATCTAAAACTTAGCTACTAAGATTTAGCTATTGAAATAGTCTTAAAATATAGAGGAATAAGTTCCAAAGTTGGCTGCAATTGTAGCCCTTGAAAGTTATTTAAATAGATCTAGAATATTTTTTTAAATTACGGTTAATGTTTAATAATAGTTTGAGGCTAAACTATTGAAGCTTTAACGATAGCACTATATGTGTAAAAATAGTTACAATTAAAAATCTGAATATTAACTTAAAATAGCTTTAATTTTACCAAATATTATCAAAATCTTAGCTACTGTTATAGTTCAAAAAATAGCCTAAGATTTAGCTATTGAAATAGTCTTAAAGTAAAGAAGAACAAAGCCTTTGGAATACTTCCAAACTTAGCTGCAATTGAAGCCCTTGATAGATATTTAAATAGCTCTAGAATTAATTTTAACTACCGTTATTTTTTCCAAATAGCTTAAGACTAAGCTAATTAAATATTTCTTATAATATTTCTAGCTATTTTAGGTCCACAATAAAGTATAAAAATAGCTTAAATTTTAGCTCTTGAAATGTATTTAAATGATCTCTAAAATAGCTATAATGTTAATAGTGTCAAATAAGCTTCAATGGTAGCACTATTTTGTGTAGAAATAGCTTCACTAAAAATCGTAATATTAACTTAAAACAAGACTTGAATCATTTAAAATAATACTTTTATCCTAATATTAACTTTAAATAGCTTTAATTGTACTGAATATTAACTAAGTCTTAACTAATATTATAGTTTCAAAATAGCCTAAGATTTGTGTATTGAAATAGTATTAAAATAACAACAAATAAAACTTTTTAAATAGTTCCAGTCTTAGCTGCATAGTTTGGAGCTTTTGAAAAGTTTTTAAATAGCTATAGAATAGCTTTTTTTCAAACTTCTGTTTTAGCTTTTAAATAGTTGGAAACTTAAAGTCTAAAAAGAGCATCAATTTTACCTCTTGAAAGGTATTTAAATATCTATAAAATAGCTATTATATTAATAGTGACAAATAAGCTTTAATGGTAGCACTATATGTGTAGAAATAGCTTCAATAAAAATCTTAATATTAACTAAAAATAGCTTTAGTCGTTTAAAATAATACCTTTACCTTAACTACTGTTATAGCTTCAAGATAGCTTAAGACTTAGCTATTGAAATAATTCTAAAATAGCAAGGACTTAAGCATTTAAATTAACTAAAAATATCTCCCATTGCAGCTCTTAAAATGTATTTAAATTGCTTTAAAATAGCTTTAATCTTAAAGGAGTTATATAAGCTATAAGCATTATTTGGAGGAGAAAATGTTTCAAATATTATCAAATATAGTCCTAAAAATAGTTTTAATACTACCTTATAATAAAGTTCCGTAATAGCTTTAATATTAGCTCCTAAAATAGTTCTAAAAGAGCCTTAATGTTAGGCCTTAATAAAATAAAATAGCTACAATAATAGCTCTTAATATTGCCACAGATTAGATTCAATATTAGCTTTTAATAGATTCCCAAAATCTTCATCTTAACTACTGCTTACATTTTAAAAATAGCTTGTGATTTAGCTATTGAACATTTTTAAAATAGCTTGTGATTTAGCTATAGAAATAGCCCTAAAATAACTACAAATACAACCTTTAAATAATTTCAAAATAGCATTAATTATAACTTTTAAAATAACCTTAAAATCAGTTTTAATTATAGTTATTGATAGAGAAAAAAATAGCTCCAACTATAGCATTTAATATAGATTCAAAATATCTTTGTATTCGATAGCAAAATAGGTTCAATATCCACAAATAAAAACTTTAAAATATCTTCAAAATAAAATTAACTGTAGCTTTTGAAAAGACCCTAAAATGAATATCAATTGTAGGTATTAAAATGGTCCAAAATAGCTCCGTTTTTAGTTCTTAATGTAGTATCAAATTAGCTTAATACATAGCTTTATATTCAGCACCAAGAAAGCTTTAATCATTACCTCCAAAGTAGCTCCGAAATAGTATTAATTGTAACTGTTTAAATAGACCTAAAATTAGTTTAAATTGTAGGTATTGATATTTTCCAAAACAGCTCCAATTATAGATTCAAAATATCTTTAAAATAGATCAGTATTCGTTACCAAAATAACTTTAATCATAGCTTTAATATAGCTCTAAAAAAATAGTATTAATTACAACTCTGGAAATAATTCCAAAATTAGTTTCAAATACAAGGGTTGATATAGTCCAAAAATACTCTATTTGTAATTCTTAATATAGTCTCAAAATAGTTTTAAATATATACCTATATGTAATACCAAAATAACTGCAGCTTTCAAAAAAAAAAAAAAAAAAAAGATTCATTGTAACTATTTAAATAGCACTAAAATTATTAATGAAATTAATTTTAGTGCTATTCATTGATATAAGTATTTGAAAATAGCTCGAGTAGTTACTTTTAATGTAGTCTCAAAACAGTTGTCAATATAGCTCTATATTTCATACCATAAATATCTTTCATCACAGCTTTTCATATAGTCCCAAAAGAGCCACAAATATAACTCTTTAAATAGTGATAAAATAAAAATCTAAAAGCTATTAAATATAGTCTTAAAATACTTTTAAACTAAATTTTATAACATAGTCTTAAAATTCTTTCAAACTCAATTTTTAACATAAAATAATTTTAGTCCTAACAAATAGTTCTTAAAAAATTACTTTTTAAGAAGTTCTAATATAGCTTCAAATATAGCTCTATAATAGCTTTTACTTTAGCTATGAAATTGTTAACTGTAGATCTATATACATTACATAAATAACTTAAATTTAGCTCTTACTAAAATTCTTAGTTTAAGTATTAATTCCCACATAAATTCTGTACAAAATGATCTAAATTGTAACTTTAGATAGAGTCGCTAAATAAGAATAAATTTAGAATAAATGGAGTTCCAAAATGATTTCAATAGCTGCTCTTAATATATTTTTAAATATTCATAGCAAAAGTCATACTTAAATTTAAATATAATCCAAGAATAGCAATATATGTAGCTACTGAAATAGTATTTAAATTACTAATAATAGCAATAAATATAGCTTTTTTAATAGTTTTTAAAAAGCTTTAATCATAGCTCATAATATAGTATAATATTATGTGGTTTTAAATGTTACACTAAATATTTAAAATGACTATTTAAATAATGTCATAAAAAACTTTACCTTTAGCTCCTTAAATAGTCATAAAATAGCTGTAATTGTAGCATTCTATAAAGCCACATAATAGCATTAATTATATATATTGTTCATAAATCTTCAAATATTCCTAAAATAGCTGCAATATTAGCTTGTAATATAACCTGGATAGATTAAAACTCAACTCTTAATATTGTCATAAAATAACATTAATCATAGCAGTTTTTATAGTTCAAAAATAGTAAGAAATTTTGCTTTTTTAAATAGTTTTAAAATGACTTCAACCGTTGTTCTTAATATAGTATCAAAATAGTTTTAAAGTCAACACTAAATATTCAAATGTAGCTATTTATATACATAGTCCTGAAAAAGCTTCATTTGTAGCCCTTTAAATAGTCTTTAAAATTACTTCAATAGTAGTTTTAAATATAGCCTGAAATAGGTTAAATATTTAACTCTGAAAATATTTGCAAAAGTAGCTTTTTAAATAATCTTAAAAAAAAAAAAAGCTTCAGTTTTAGCTCTTTAAGTATTCTTTTAAATAGCTTCAATAATTGCTATTATAGGCCTGAAATAACATAAATTTATTTTTTTATGAAGTCGCAAAATATAATTAATCATAGCTTTTTTATAGTCTTAAAATAATTTAAAACGTAGCATTTAAAATAGTTTTAAACTAGCTCCAATTGCAGCTCCTTAAGTAGTCCTTAAAATAGCTTCAATAGTAGCTTTTAATATAGCTTCAAAATATATTAAAATTCAACTCTTAATGAAATCTGAAAATTATATTAATACCAGCTTTTTTATAGTCCCGCAATATTTACAAAAGTAACTTTTTAAATAGTCTTAAAATAGCTTCAGTTGTAACTCTTAATATACTCTCAAAATAGTTTTAAAGTCAACTCTAAATATTCAAAAGTAGCTATTTAAATAATTTAAAAATAGCTTAAATTTTAGCTCTTCAAAATAAGCTTCAATATTAGCTTTTAATATAGCCTCAAAATATATTAATATTGTCAATAATAGCATTAATCACATTTTTTTATAATATCAAAATGATTACAAACTTAGCTTTTTAAATAGTCTTAATATAGCTTAAATTGTAGCTGTTAGAATTACAAAAAAGAAGTAACAAAATAGCATTAATTCTTAACTCTTTTATAGTTCAAAAATAGCAACAAACGTAGCTATTGCAACAGTTTTAAAATAACGTTAATAGTAGTTCTTAATATAGTCTCAAAATATTTGTATAAACTTAACTCTAAATATTAAAATAGCATTATTATTTGCTTTTAATATAGTTGTGTTCTAGCCTTAATCGGTATTTTTGTTATAGTTTAAAAATAGTTACAAATGTAGCTTTTTAAATAATTTCAAAATAGCTTCAATTGCAGCTCTTAATATAGTTTTCAAATATTTTAAAACTAAACTTTTAATATAGTTTTAAAATAGCTTTATTCATAGACTTTATTATGGCTCCTTAATAATTTAAAATTTTTCACTTAATATAAACCCAAAGTAGTTTCCAACTATAATTTTATTTATTCCTGAAACAGCTTCTTTCATATCTCTGGATATATTAGTTTCTAAAAAACTTCAATCACAGTAATACTATAATGAAAATATAGTTTCAACTGTAGCTCATTATAAAGTTACAAAATGACTTCTAAGTATTTTAATGAAGTCGCAAAATAGCATTCTTTCATAGTCTCAAAATAGCTTTAAATGTGGCTTTTGATAGAGTATCAAAATAGCTTAAATGTCGACTTTTAATATAGTCACAAATTTAGTACCGAAATTGCTTTTACATTAGCTCTTAATGAAGTAAAAAAATAGCCTTAATGCTAGGTTTCAATATAGTTTTAAAATAACTTTAATAGAATCACAAAATAGCTTTAAAGACATAAATTAAATATTAGCTATTAATTTAGTCCCAAAATAGCTTTAATATTAGCTCTACATAAAGTCAAAAAATAATTTTCATTTTAATACAAAATATAGTCTGAAAATAGCCTTAATGTCAGCTCCTGTTATAGCTTTAAAATAATTTAAATATTAACTATAAATAAAGTTCTAAAATTACTTTATAGTCGGCTCTTAATATAATCTTATAATAGCTTTATTTTTAGCTCTTAATATAAATTTAATCATTTAATCAATACTTATGAACTAATCAGAAATATATTCAAATAATTTCTTGAAATACTTAACTTCATTTGTAGGTATTTAAATTGTCCTCAAATAGTTCCATTTGTTGCCTATTTTTTAGTCATTCTAAACCCTAAACTATTATTTTCTTTATTGTGTAATCAATTTCGCTTTTTTTTTCCTAGGAAAAAAATCAATGTGATTTTCTGTTATGATTAATGTAATTTATTATTTCTTTTGTTTAGTTTGGGAGTTTTGTTTTTATTTAAACTTTTTTATCAGACTTTTTTCTACTGTCAATTGTTTTTCAGTTTCATTTGTATTTTTATTTAAATTTATATAGAATTTTAAATTGAGTCATATTAATATTTTGTAACTAAACAAAATATTTTAAAAATTAAAACAAAAAATCTATTGTTATTATTTTACCTAATAACTTTTAAACAAAAGAAGTGTAAAAGTGTAAAAGCGAAAGTAAAAATAGATAAATAATTAAAAAAAAAAAAAAAAAACAATAACTGACATTTAAAGGAAGTATGAGAGAAAAGTTTAGGGTCAAAGTAAATTATTATAAATATAAAGATTAATATTCAATAAAAAAAATATTTAATAATAAAAATATTTTAAACTAAAAGAAATTTAAAATGATTTTTTCCGAGCAAAATTATTTATTTAAAATTTAATTATTTCATGAAGATTTTTATATTTATTTTATTTTATTTTCTTTTTTGTAATTTTTTTTATTTAATTAAATGTCTTGGTAGTGATTTTTCTAATTTTTATATTTTTTTCTTTTAATTTTCATTCCAGCTTGGGATATTGGTAATTCCGTACAAGACGCCTTTGTTATAGCAGTTGAAGAGCATGCCAGAGAACGTTTACAACGTTTAGCAGCCTTAAATCGTGTAACACCAGTGGATATAACACAATTATCTAAAAAGGTATGAGAGCAATAAATTTAAAGACTACATAAAGTTCTTTAATTAAAGCTATTTTAAACTTATATAAAAGGCTTATATTTTAGTTATTTTAGAACTATATGAAGCAACTTTAGCACCTACTCTCAAAATTATTTTAAGACTATAATATAAAGAACGTCAGTTGCAGCTTTTTAAAGACTATATAAGAGCTCAGAATAAAACTATTTTTGAGATTTTTAATGCGTTAAAATTAATGCTATTTGAGACTATCTAAAGAACTAAAATTAAGCTTGAATTGTAGCACTTTAAATATAACTAAAATAGCTTTTAATATAGACTTAAAATATGTCCAATTCCACTCTTAATATAGTCTCAAAATAACATATTTATGCTTCTTAATCCCAAAATATAAATGAACGTCGCTTATTAAATAATCTTTAAATAGCATAAATTGTAGCTATTTGATTAGTCCTAAAGTAGTTTCAACAAATGTTTTAAAACTAGCCAATATCAGCTCTTGATATTGTCCTAAAATAGTCTTGAAATAGCTTCAATTGTAGCTATTTGAATAATCCTTAAGTATTTTCAGTAAATGCTTTTAAAATAGCCTCAAAGTAGTTAAAAATTCATCTCTTAATATTCTCATAAAATAGCATTTATAGAACAAAATAGTTAGAAATATAGCTATTTAAATAGTCTAAAAATATCATAGTTGTAACTCTTAAAGTAGTCTTTATAGTTTCAATAGTACCTTTTAAATATGCTCGAAATATATCCTCGAAATAAGTCTAAAAATAGCATTATAGTCCCATAATAGTAACAAATTTATGAAGAGCTAAAATTTAAAATATTTTAAGGCTATATAGCTTCAGTAAAGGCTCTTAAATTAGCCTCAAAATAGATAAAAACTTAGCTCATAATATAGTCATAAAATAGCATTAATAATAGCTTTCTTTTTAGTACCAAAACAGTTAAAAATATAGCTATTTAAATAGTCTTAAAAAAGCTTTAGTTGTAACTCTTACAGTAGTATTTAAAATAGCTTAATTAGTAGCTTTTAATATGTCCTCCAAATAGATTAAAATGCAGCTCATAATGAAATCTAAAAATAGCATTATATTCCCTAAATTGTTACAAATGTATGAAGAACTTAAATTTTAATTTATTTCAAGGCTATGTCCTAAAAATATCTCGTATTAAAGCTATTTTGGGACTTTGTAGATTAATACTACTTGAGACTATATAAAGAACTATGATCAGAGCTATTTTAGGACTATATTATGTACTTAAATTAAAGCATTTTTTTCGACTTTTTAAGAGCTATTTGGGACAATATAAGTAACTATGATCAAAGCTATTTTAGGACTTATTATGTGCTCAAAATAAAGTATTTTTTGCGAATTTTTAAGAGTAAATTTTAATTCTATTTGGGACTATATAAAGAACTAAGGTTAAAGCAATTTTAGGACTATAAAAAGTGCTAAAGCTAATTTAACGACTTTACATTAAAGCTATTTTAAGGCTATATATACAGCTTATATTAATGCTATTTAGTAACTTTATAAATTGAAAAGAACAATACTATTTGGGACTATATAGGTAACTACGATTAAAGCTATTTTAAGACTATATAAAGTGCTCAAATTAAAGCTATTTTTGCAACTTTGTAATGCAATTTCGGACTATATAAATAACTAAAATTGAAGCTATTTTGAGGTTATATAGGGTGCTAAGATTAAAACTATTTTTGCTCCTTTGTAAGAGCAAAGATTAATGCTATTTGGGACTATATTATAAAACTAAAATTAAAGCTATTTAAGGACTGAAGCTATTTTTGTGACATTGCAAAGAGTAAAAATTATTGCTATTTTAGGACTATATATAAAGATTCTATTAAAACTATTTTTAGCTATTTTAGGATTACACCAAGGGTTGAAATTATTGTTATTTTTGCGACTTTGGTAGAGTAAAGATTGATGCAATTTAGAACTATATAAACAACTAAGATCAAAGCTATTTTAAGCCTATATAAAGTGCTCGGACTAATGGTATTTTTGTGACATTGTAGAAAGTAAAAATAATTGCTATATAGAGCTTCTATTTAAATTATTTTTTATATTATTTTATTTTAGTACTAAATATACAGCTCGTACTAATGCTATTTTTAGCTTTTATAACAACTTAATATTTAAGCTATTTTTTGACTTTATAAATACCTTGAATCAAAGCTATCTTTCCAGTACATTACGGGTTTTTCTTAAAACTATTTTAAGCCTTAATTTCTTTCTAGCTATATGCCATATTTATGCCAATTTTTTTTATAAATAAATCTCTATAATTTTCTTTATTTTTTCTTCTTAATACCCAAATTTAAAAACTTACACACATATGCTTAAAATACACACCCTAAACTCTTAAGTAATTTATCCTTTTGCATAAATTTTCCAATGCAAATAATTTTAGCTTAAAATGCAAGAGAAAATCAGAGAAAAAAAAAAAAATAACAACAAAAGCTAAAATAAAAATATATGCATTATTAAATTATGTAAATTTTTGCCAAATCTGCAACAGATATACAGCAAATTCAAAACTACCTAGAGAAAGAGGAAACAACAATGAAAAGACAAATGTGAGATAAATCATCATAATAATAAAGATTTTTTTTATTATTAACATATTTTTGTGAAACAAAACGACAACTAATTGGTAGGAATGGAAAAATTATGCAGCTAAGAAAAAAAAATCATTTTTATTTTTATATTTATTTAAATAAAAACACTAAGCAAATGTTGACATTTTCAAATAATAAAACTGAGTAGGAAGAGGGTTATAAAAGTCTGGGTTAAATAATTGTTAATAAATTAGCGTAAATATGTTAAATTTAAATTAAGGGAATTTTTTAATATTTGTTTTAAAGGAAAATAAATTTATAAAAAAGAAATATTAAAATTTTTGTAAACAATTTAATTTCAGTTAAAATTTCATTACTATATTTTTTGAATTTTTAATTAAAATTTGTTTACACCACAATATAGTAGCTATGATTTAAATAACTGTTATGGTTATTTGAAATGTTTAAAATATATTCATATGCAGAAATATTTTGTTTGCTTGTTGAACAAATTTGACCATTTATATGCATATGTGCTTATATTTATATGCTTGTGATGCATTTAAAGTTCATTTTCAAACATTTATTGTTTTCATATTAAAAATGGTATTTTTGGTATTTTGCTTTTTTTTTCTTCAATATAGAGAGTGAAAGTGAGAGTAATATGAAAAAAGTAGACATAAATATTTAATAAAATGTATAAGGTATTAACAAGAGATTAAATAAAAAATACTATATAAATAAATCTGTATGATTAAAGCTATTTTAGGACTATATAAAAAGTTATAATTAATGCTATTTTGAGGCTATTTTAAAGCTATTTTAAAACATTATAAAAAGTCTTCAATTAATGCTCTTTTGACTATATAACGTACTAGGATAAAAGCTTTACAAAGTGCTACTAATAATGCTATTTGAGATTATAACAGGTGCAACAATCTAAGATAATTTAAGATTAAAAAAAATTTACATAAAGTACTAAAATTAAAGCTATTTTGAGACTTTATAAAAAAAATTTAATTAATGCTATTTTGATACTATAAAAAGTACAAAGATAAAGCTATTTTGAGACTATCTAAAGTGTTACTATTAATTATATGTGAGGCTATAACAAGAGCATCAATTGGAACTGTTTTGAGACTACAATAAGAGCATGAATAAGAGCTATTAGATTATAGGCTATTAAATATTATTGCTATAACAAGAGCTTAACAAGAACATTAATCAGAGCTATTTTAAGCTTTCACTTTCTATAGGACTATATAAAACATTAACAATAATGTTATTTTGCGCTTACAAAAAGTGCAACAATTACTACTTTTAAGAGACTTTATAAAGACTAAATAATAATGATATTAGAGGCTATATAAAAATCTTAAACTAAAGGTATTTTGCAACTGTATGAAGTGTAAATATTAATGCTATTTCAGACTATATAAAAGCTGAAATTAAATGTATTTTAAGAGTATATAAAGTACTGCAATTAATACTACTTTGATTATTTATAAAATAAACAAGCAATTCTTATTTTGTGACTATATAAAGTGCTATTAACGCTATTTTATACTAAAACAAGAGCTTCAATCAAAGCAATTTTACGACTTTAAAAGAACCTACGATTAACTGCGTACAGTACTACTATTAAGGCTTTTTTAAAACTATGTAAAGAGCAAAGTTTAAAGTTATTTTGTGACCATATTAAATGCTACTATTACTATTTTATTAAGACAAAACAAAAAGAGCTTAAATCAAAGCTATTTTAGGACTTAAATTAATAACTTTTGGAGACTATATTAAAGGCTTCAATCAACGTTATTGGAAGATTATAAAAATATATATTTCAGTATTTCTTAAATGCTGCGTTAAATAGTATTTTGAGGCTATTTTAATTAACATTAATTTTAGTACTATTTTGAGCTATTTTAATTTTATGAAAAGCTTCTGTCAAAGCTATTTTATGACTATAAAAAGTTCTATGATCAATACTATTTTAAGACTTTATTAAGTGCAATGACCAATGCTATTATAATACTATATAAAATTCTATTTTTAGGCTATATAAAGCAATAATCTTAGTACTATTTTAAGCTATTTTAATATTAAATGAAGTCTAAATGAAGAGCTTTTGTCAAAGCTCATTTATGAATATAAAAAGGTCCATTATAAATACTATTTTAAGACTATATTAATTGCACGATCACGAGATAGCTTCAATCAAAGCTATTTTAAAATTAAAGTGCTATAATATATACTATTTAAAACTTGTTGAGCTCGTACATTTTGAAGGGTTACCTTTCTGTTCCTTTGAGTTCCACCGCCGTCTATCAGTTTGCAACAGCCACTTCTTGTGGGCAAATACTTCTTGTCTTCTTTTATAGTTGTCCCACGAGCCTTTAATAAAGTCTTTGTTGTTATTCTTACCACCACTGTATTTTTATTTTTTTGATTATTTAAAGGGAACCACTTTATCTTATTTTATTTAAAACACTTCTTTTGTTTTAATATAAATACCAAATTTTATTTCTTTTAATTTTACTCAATCCTTTTTCACTTTGTTATATTTCCAATAAGAACTTGATTGCTGTTAATGCTGTGGCGTCTTTTCGATAATGTATAAAAAGGTATACATAAAAACTTCAATTCAACGTGAAGTTGGTTGCAGTTCATTGCTCAAACATTGTTTACAAAATTAGTAATTATTAACAGTAGTAGTTTACAATACTAGTCACCAACAGATGGCGTCTTAGTGAATCACTGTTATTAATGTTATGACATGAACAAAACTATTTTAAGAGAATGTTTGTTTTTACTGCTATATTAAGACTATATCAAGTGCTATGAATAATGATATTGTTATACTATATAAGCTGCTATTTTGATACCATATTAAATACTACGACTTAAGTTATTTTGAAGCTATATTAAGTGCTTAATACTATTTTGTTACTATATAAAGTGTTACATTTTAGCTATTTTAATACCATATAATGTGTTTTGTTCAAAGCTATTACGAGACTATATCAAGTGCTAAGACTAATATATATTTTTTGGACTTTAAAATGAATTATATAGTTAATGCTATTTCCAGGCAATTTGGAGACAAACATTAAAAATTATCTTAAAACCATATAAAATACTGTATGTGCTATGATTTATGAAAGTTAATGCTATTTTTAGACTATTAACTGCTTCGATTAAATCTATTTTCAAGCTATTTTAAGACTAACATAAAGGGTTTTAATTAAAACTCTTTTAAGACTATATTAAATTCGAATATAAGTGCTATTTTGAGACTACATTAAGAGCTTTGGTTAATATGATTTGGAGACAACATTAGAGCTATGAATACTGCTATTTTTAGACTATAATATTTCGACTAATTCAAGAGCTATTTAAAGGCTAACATTTAATGATATTTTAAGACTATAATAAGAACTCCAACTAAAGCTATTTTAAAATTATATAAAAACCTTTATTCTGAGCTATTTTGAGGATATGTCAAGTGCTCCGATTAATGATTTTTTTTATATTAAGTATTTCGACTAAAGTCATTTGAAGTGCTATTATTAATGCTATTTTCAGGTTATTGAAAGAACAACATTTTATATAAAGAGCTTTAATAAAAGCTATTTTTAGACTAGAGACTAATTTTATTGCTATTTTCAGACTATATTAAGTGGTAATATTTATGCATTTTTTTTACTATATTAAAGCTACAATTAATTATTTTTTTTTTAACTTTATTAAGAGCTTAAATTAAAACTATTTAAAGGCTATACAAAAGGCTATTATTAATGCTATTTCCGGACTGTTTTAAGATTAACATTTTAAACTGTTTTAGGACCATATAAAAGGCTTCAATCAAAGCTATTTTAAGCTATATTTATAACCACAATTTATGTAATTTGAGACTTATTTAGAGCTACCATTAATACTATTTTTGAACCATAGTAAATGCTTCGTTTAAATATATTTTAGGGCTATATAAGGTATTATGATTAATGGTATTTATACTTTATTTAAATACTGACATTCAAAACTTTTTTCTGACTATAAACAGGGCTATAGCAAGACTATTATAAACCTGTATAAAGAGCTTTAATCACAACTATTTTGAGTCTCAAGTGATAAAATTAAAGCTACTTTTTAAGGTGCTACAATTTAAGTAAATTTTTGAGTATTTCAGATCTATGATTAATAGGTATTTTGGTCTTAAACAAGAGCTTTAATTAAAATTATTTGAAGGTTATATAAAATAGTTAGCATTACTACTATTTCTAGGCTATTTAAAGGCTAACCTTTAAAGTTTTTTTTTGTTTTTTTTTTTTTTTTTTTTTCAAGTGCTTTTGATTTAAGCTACTTGAAGGTTATACAAAATGCTACCATTAATGCTATTTTTAGACTAATTTTTTAAGCTATTATAAGACTATACAAAAACATTCATTAGAAACTATTTTAAGACTAGATTTGAGCTATTTTGAATAATTTTAGGACTATTTTAAAACCATTGTCCACTGCTATCCCAGCACTATTTTGAAACTATATATAAACCTTTTTAAAAACCTAGTTAATTATAAAAAATGTATGCTTTTAATTAGTTATCCATTAACTGTAAATAATTACAAATCCTTTTAATTATTTTTTTTACACTAACTGTTTAAAACAAAAAAGTTAATATTAAAATCATTTATATTTAACTGCATAAAATTAAAAATGTATATAAATATATGCCATAATAAATAATTATTTAAGCACATGCTATTGTTTAAACACATTAATTATCAGCATCTCTTGTTTAAATTACAACAAAATACAACAGTTAAGTAATAAAGAAATAAAATAGTTTTAAATAAAACTAGTACACGCGTATAAGAATATATGCTACTATATTCATTCATTGAGTTAAATTAAATAGTCATACAAACAATTTCATTGATTAAGAAAAAACTAAAGCAACGGGCAAAAGCAGAAAAAGAAACGTGTTTAAATTAATAAAAAAAAATATTGTTCTTTTTCGCTATGAGAATATTAAAAAATAAATGTAATTTAAATTATTGTTTTGAATAAACTAAAGAAAATTTAGCTGATTAAGAAAATAGGGACTATACAATTTATTATAACACAATTTAGAAAATTTGTTTAAAAGTAGGGTATTTAAGATTCGTTCTAAATGCATTTATAGTTCTTTTTTTTATATTTCCTTTTTCTTTATTTTGAGGTTTTCCTTTAACACTTAATTGTGCTGGGAAATAATAAATTGTTTTCAAAACCATTAAGCCTTTTTCCTAAACGATATCCTGCTGTTATTGTTTAACTATAAATAGCTTTTGTCAGTGTATTTATTTGCCTTACAATTCACATATTAGGAAACTATAAAAGAAATAGGATTTTAATAAAATATCTAAAATGAATGTCGTGAAAAAATAAATTAAATAAAACGCTAACCTTCTTAAGCTATTAATTAATTTCATTGTATTTTTCTCTTTCTTTTAGTTGCAACAAACCAAAGGCGGTACAGCATCGACACAAAAACAAGATTTAAGTTTTCTACACGAAGCCTCCCCCATTTATGTGACCTCATTTAATAGCAATCATACGGCCTGCAATAGTACGACCCTGACAACAGCATCAACCTCGGCAACAGCTGGTCTAATAAGTGCAACAACAATAACACCAACAGCAATAGCCTCAACAACGACTAATGCAAGTTCAATTAAAACACAAACAAATAATCCAACATTAGCAACAGCAGCATCAGCAGCAGCTGTTGGCATAAATACCAAACAACCTATAGCTTCAATAGCAACAAATTCAATAACAGCATTAACAGCAGCAGTAACTGCTAACGATAGAAATGCTAATAATAATTATGCACAAGTTGGTTTAACTGGAACAGCAGGAGTATCAGTAGCAGGAGCATCAGCTACCTCTAATACAAATCTATTGACAAATCATAATAGTATATTTCAAGCAACACCCCTTTCAAAATTGCCTCCTGGTTTGCAGCATAAAAAATTGACTATAGCCCGTAGTTTACAGCATTTGGAGGTAAAAGAAGAGGATGATGATGACGATGATTTGGCAGCATTAGGTGCTAATTTGTGTAATATTAATTTTATTAATTATAAAAATAAACATGCTGAAATACCCACACCCACAGCGGCCACTGTAGTAAATACACCATTTCAAAATACAGCAGCTCATACAGCCACAGCCCCCTTAATAGCGGGTAATAGTTCCACTTTGGGTAGAAGAAAATCACAATCGAATACCATAAGTGCCACGGTAGATGTTCATCATTCAACAGCAGCCGCCACATCTTCAATACCTTCAACGTATCACGATCATATACCACCGCCTCTGCAATTACCCCCGCCTAATAAAGTTTATAAAGACGCTCAGACTTTAACTTCACCCCGTTTGGCCAAGGATGTGGTAGATATATCACAAAATACCTCCAACACAGGAACAGGATCACTAAATGTAACATCTTATACCACAGCCATAGTCCAGCAACCTTTATTACTAAACAATAATAACAATAATTTAAAATCATCACAACCTAGCCATACAGCTTCCTCATTAGCAGCAGCAGCTGCCACCGCCACAGCTTTACTACATTCTAATAATAATAGTGGCAGCAGCAGCCTAACAACAACAACAGCAGCTACTACTACAAATACACAAAAATCTTTATTATCCTCATCAAACTATAGTAATTTATCAAATTCTATTGCCTCAAATGCCCAGTTAACAACAGCAGCAACACTAACAACAACAACATCATCATTAATAACAGCTACATCTACTACCACAACTACCACATTAGGAGTAACATCATTATCATCATCAACAAAATTACCAACATCACAACAACAACAAATATCAGCAACAAATCTTATTAATAGTAGTAGCAATAATTGTGATTTATATTTAACAACTAATAATCTACAACAACAGCAACAACAACAGCAGCAGCAGCAACAACCACCGAGAAGAGAGGTAAACAATAAAACTATAGCCTATACAGTAATCCACATTAGTAACTATATTATAGTCAAGACTATAGCCACCATTATAGACTAAACTATGGACTATAGACTTTAGTCTGGACTATAGAATTTATTTTGGACTATAGACTATAGTCTGTACTATAGACTATATTTTGGACTACAGACTACAGTCTGGACTATAGACTATAGTTTGGACTATAGACTATAGTCTGGACTATAGACTATAGTCTGGACTATAGACTATATTTTGGACTATAGTCTGGACTATAGACTATAGCCTGGACTATAGACTATAGTCTGAACTAAAGACTATATTTTGGACTATATACTAAAGTCTAGACTATTGACTATAGTCTGGACTATAGACTATAGTCTGGACTATAGACTATAGTCTGTACTATAGGCTATATTCTGGACTATAGACTATAGTCTGGACGATAGGCTATAGTCTGGACGATAGTCTATAGTCTGGACTATAGACTATAGTCTGGACGATAGACTATAATCTGGACTATAGACTATAGTCTGGACGATAGACTATAATGTGGACTATAGAATATAGTCTGGACGATAAACTATAATCTGGACTATCGACTATAGTCCGGACTATCGACTGTTGTCTGGACTATAAACAATTGACTATAAACTACAGTCTGGACTATAGACTATAGTCTGGACTACAGATTAGAGTCTGGACTATAAACTATAGTCTGGACTATAAACTATAGTCTGGATTATAGTTTACAGTTTGGACTATCGCTTAGACTACTGTTTGTGCTATAGACTATAGTCTAAACTACAGACTATAGTCTGGATTATAGACTGTAGTCTGGACTATAGACTATAAGACATAGTCTTGGCTATAGACTATAGTCTGGACTATGAGCTACAGTCTGGACTACAAACTAATGCTTTAAGTACTGATTATAGTCTGAACTAGGAACTATAGTCTGGACTAGTAGCTATAGTCTGGACTATAGACTTTAGTCTGGACTATAGACTACAGGCTGGACTATAGACTAAAATATGGACTACAGATTATAGTGTGGACTACAGTTTATAGTCTGGACTATCGCTTAGACCACAAACTATAGTACGAACAATAAACTACTGTCTGTAGTCTGTACTATAGGCTATAATCCGGACTATAAACTATAGTCTGGACTATAATCTACCAATTTTTGTCATTTATTTATATTTTCCAATTTCAGTTACTAACCGACGATGATGAGGATGAAAATGATGACGTTTTACAATTAAATACAAATAATTTAAAAAATAATTTAACACAATTAAATTATAGTCCAAACAGTAGCATATCAAAAGGAGGATTTGAATTATTATTAGGCGATCAATCGTTAAGACAAGATATCAGGTAAGTGCAAGAAAAATTTAATTTAAAATAAAACAAATATTTTGTTTTAAATCATAATGAAAATTAATTGATAAAATTATAGTTAAGATCCCGGGTACTATTGCTATGTTATTTTGGCCTTTTAAATGTTTTTTTATTACAAATAAATGAATTGAAATTGAAAATTATATTAAAGAATATAATTAAGACAATTTAAGGAATTTATATAACTTTTAAAAATCTTAAATTTTATTTTATCACCCAAAAGAATTTCATTTAAATTCTGTGTGCATATTCCTTTTGAATATTTTCATCTATAATTCTTAATCATTTTGCTGACACTATCAATAAATGTTGTTCAATAAAAAAAAAACCAAACGAAAAAATTCCACAAAAACCTTATGAATTCCATTACAAAGTATTTTTTTTTTTTTCTTTTTTGGGTTCCAATGGTTCATGTGTTGCAAGTTTATGTATTGTACTCTGAAGCATACCCATAGTGACATTGCACATATTGCATTCGTGCATATTTTCCCCTACATTATATTGACCTTAACTCTATACAAAAATACACTCCTATACAAATGGTACGACACCCAAACCTGTAGTAATCATCATACTAGAAAGTAGAGGGGAACAGTGACATCTACTAGTTTTTTTTTATTTTTTGTAAACAACCTGGCTTTATGTTTGACAGTGATGTTGAGACTTTACAACGGGATGCAACTTGTCACTTTTTGTCGCTATTTTTTTGAAACTGAAAATAAATAATTATTTATAAATAAAAAAGAAAGAGGGGTTGACAAAAAAAAAACTAGGTGTGAAATTACATTGTTCATTACGGATTTATGGCATAGTAAAAACACTATTTTTAGTTTTTCTATTTGATATTTATGAATGAAATCTAAGTGTCACTAGAGGAAAATTTAAGCTGAAAATAAGAAATTTTATTTAATTTTTTTTAATAAAAAAAAAGAAACAAAAACATAAATTAAAAAGGAAATGACAAATAATGCAGAAGAAATTTGACATCAATTGTAAACTAGACTATGGAGTCGAATTTAGATTATGCTATAGAATAGACTATAGACTACGTTATAACTTTGACTCTAGTCCCTTGGCAAGACTGTAAGCTATAGCGCAGACTATAGTTTAAACTTCAATTACAAACTATAGTCTGGAATATAAGTTATAATCCAGACAAAACAGATTGTAGTGCAGATTATAGTTTATAGTTCAGACTATAATTTATAGACCAGACTATAGTTTATAGTCCAGACTATAGTTTATAGTCAGGACTATAGTTTATAATCAAGACTATAATTTGTAGTCAGGACTATAGTTTATAGTCCAGACTATGATTTATAGTTCAGACTATAATTTATATTCCAGACTATAATTCATATTCCAGACTATAATTTATAGTCCAGACTATAATTTTAGTCCCGACTATAATTTATAGTCCAGACTATAGTTTTTAGTCCAGACTATATTTTATAGTCCAGATTATAGTTTATAGTCCAGACTATAATTTATAGTTCAGATTATAAATTATAGTCCAGACTATAGTTTATAATCAAGACTTCAATTTATAGTCAAGACTATATTTTATAGTCCAGACTATGATTTATAGTTCAGACTATGATTTATAGTTCAGACTATGATTTATAGTTCAGACTATAATTTATAGTCCAGACTATAATTTATATTCCAGACTATAATTTATATTCCAGACTATAGTTTATAGTCCAGATTATAGTTTATAGTTAGGACTATAGTTTATAGTCCAGACTATAATTTATATTCCAGATTATAGTTTATAGTCCAGACTATAGTTTATAGTCCAGACTATAGTTTATAATCAAGACTACAATTTATAGTCATTACTATAGTTTATAGTCCAGACTATGATTTATAGTTCAGACTATGATTTATAGTTCAGACTATAATTTATAGTCCAGACTATAATTTATATTCCAGATTATAGTTTATAGTCCAGACTCTAATTTATAGTCCAGATTATAGTTAGGACTATAGTTTATAGTCCAGACTGTAATTTATAGTCCAGACTATAATTTGTAGTTCAGATTATAGTTTATAGTCCAGACTATAGTTTATAGTCCAGACTATAGTTTATAATCTAGACTATAATTTATAGTCAGGACTATAGTTTATAGTCCAGACTATGATTTATAGTTCAGACTATGATTTATAGTTCAGACTATAATTTATAGTCCAGACTATAATTTATAGTCCAGAGTATAATTTTAGTCCAGACTATAATTTATAGTCCAGAGTATAATTTTAGTCCAGACTATAATTTATAGTCCAGACTATAGTTTTTAGTCCAGACTATAGTTTATAGTCCAGATTATAGTTTATAATTAGGACTATAGTTTATAGTCCAGATTATAGTTTATAGTGCAGAGTAGAGTTTATAGTCCAGACTGTAGTTTATAGTCCCGATTGTAGTTTATAGTCCAAACAATAGTTTATAGTCCAGACCATTGTTTAAAGTCCATATAGTCCAGATTATAGTTTATAGTTAGGACTATAGTTTATAGTCCAGACTATAATTTATATTCCAGATTATAGTTTATAGTCCAGACTATAGTTTATAATCAAGACTACAATTTATAGTCATTACTATAGTTTATAGTCCAGACTATGATTTATAGTTCAGACTATGATTTATAGTTCAGACTATAATTTATAGTCCAGACTATAATTTATATTCCAGATTATAGTTTATAGTCCAGACTATAATTTATAGTCCAGATTATAGTTAGGACTATAGTTTATAGTCCAGACTGTAATTTATAGTCCAGACTATAATTTGTAGTTCAGATTATAGTTTATAGTCCAGACTATAGTTTATAGTCCAGACTATAGTTTATAATCTAGACTATAATTTATAGTCAGGACTATAGTTTATAGTCCAGACTATGATTTATAGTTCAGACTATGATTTATAGTTCAGACTACAATTTATAGTCCAGACTATAATTTATAGTCCAGAGTATAATTTTAGTCCAGACTATAATTTATAGTCCAGAGTATAATTTTAGTCCAGACTATAATTTATAGTCCAGACTATAGTTTTTAGTCCAGACTATAGTTTATAGTCCAGATTATAGTTTATAATTAGGACTATAGTTTATAGTCCAGATTATAGTTTATAGTGCAGACTAGAGTTTATAGTCCAGACTGTAGTTTATA
>OX596076.1:8614017-8654017 GCA_951394005.1 Protophormia terraenovae | reverse complement strand
TAAAAATTACCATTTTTCATATTCAATTGAATAAAAAATGAATGGATTTGTATTTTTTTTTTTTTTTTTTTACAAATCACTGCATTTTCTATCTTTAAATAATATTTGTAATAAAAAAAAAATCATTAGTTTCATGTTTATTTCCCTTATATTATATTCATAAAATTTTATGTTTCTAAAAATATCTTGTAAAAAAATTTCGTATTTATATAACCTATTATTTAACCCTTTTCTTCTAAGGTGTTGTTATTTAACAATCCTAATTTCAATTTACCTCAAATAACTGATAAAAATAACTGTGTACAACATAATTTTTACTTACATGCTTATAGACGTGATCGTATAAATAAGACTTCATTGTTTTCTTACTGAATTTCTATAAATATGAGAAGAGACTTTGAGGTATGAGTTAATAAAAAAATGTATAGAAGTAATAGAGGTAGTTAGTTGTTATTGCTGTACGAGTACAAATAGTAAAAATAATAAAGATTTGTTGTGTTAACACATCTGAATATGTGTTATGCATTTGGAATTAATAATAAATGTTTGAATGTATTTATAAAAGAAGATGGGGGTAAGTAAAGTAGTAAGAAATAACTGATACCAACAGTTGAAAAAAAAGAACGCGTCTTGCCTTAATAATTTCTTATTATTATTATTAAAACATTAGGGGTATTAACAGTTTGAGGAAAGTCAGGGGAACTTAAAAATAAAAATTACAATTTTTAAAAATTTAATTTAATTTTTTTTATGAAATTAATAATTTTTTTATTAAGGAATTTAAATTCTTTTTTTTTTTAAGATAAACTGTGATTATCCCTATTAAAGATTTTTTTTATATTTTTTTACTTACATCTAATAATATTACTTTTCATATTAAGTTCTTTTTTGTTTGTTTTCAAAAAAACTATATGTATGTTATTTTCCTATACGTGTCGAATTTTTTTATATATATATATTTTAAACTTTTATATTATTATTATATTTTTTTTCTTTTAAACACTGCTTTTGTATTGATGTTGAAGAAGTTCAGTTAAGTTGAGGCAGGTTCAAATACTTTTTACGCTGAGCCAGCACGTACAAAGTAAAGTTTTTTTTACTTTTTTGCTTGTATCTTCATTTTCTTGTATTTCTTTGGATTCTTTAGAAAAAAACTTTAAATTAATAAAATAAATTTGAAACAAACACTTTGCTATAAGACACCCAGCAAAGACAAGGAAGAAATAATATTAAGAGAAGAAAAGAAAAACAAAGTTTTCTTTTTCTTGTTTTTTTTTTTTTTCTTCCCAAGAACTTTAAGCATAAATTTCAACCTTTGATTAGAGGAAAATTTTCTAAAGGAAATTAAATATGAGAAAAAAATGTTCAAGCAATAGAAAATACAAAACATTTAGGAAAAAAAGCTGACATATGGAAAAAAGATTTAAGTGAAAACAAAAAAAAAAAAAATAATAAATAAATTTAAGAAAATATATATGAACCGGATAATTTTTTTTAATTAGGTTAATAGAGAACCGGTTGAAATAACATACAATTTCATACAAGCTTTTTTTTCACTCGATACCATATTTTATTCAATATTTCTTTTTTAAAATTTTTACTTGATTCCATGAAAACAGATACATTTTTCACTACATTTTATATAAAACCATTGATTTTTTATTCGATTAAATATTAACCGGTTCCTTTTTATCAAATTAAAAACAAACAGTTTAATTTTTACTCGATTCTATAATAAACTGCTATTTTTTCATTCTTTTTGTGATCAATTAATTAATTATTTTTTTTAATCGATTAATTTTTAATTCGATTAATATGAACTTTTTTAATTTTTATTCGCTAAAATATGAATCAACAAATTTTTTATTCGATTAAATCTAAATCAATTATTTTTTGCTTAATTAAATATGAATCGATTAACTTTTTATTCGATTAAATATAAATCGTTTAATTTTTATTCGATAAAACATGAATTGACAATTTTTTTATTCGAATAAATATGAATCGATTAATTTTTTATTCGATTAAATATAAATAAGTTATTTTTTTAATCGATTAAATATAAATCGTTTAATTTTTATTCGATAAAATATGAATTGAAATTTATTTATTCGAATAAATATGGATCGATTAATTTTTTATTCAATTAAATATGAATCGTTTAATTTTTTAATCGATTAAAAATAAATTGGTTAATTTTTATTCAATAAAACATGAATTGATAAATATTCGATTAAATATGAATAGGTCAATTTTTTAATCGATTAAATATAAATCGGTTTATTTTTATTCGATAAAACATGAATTGACAAATTTTTTATTCGAATAAATATGAATCGATTAATTTTTTATTCGATTAAATATAAATCGGTTAATTTTTAAATCGATTAAATATAAATCGGTTAATTTTTATTCGATAAAACATGAATTGACAAATATTTTATTCGAATAAATATGAATCGATTAAATTTTTAATCGATTAAATATGAATCGGCTACCTTTTAATCGATCAAATATAAATCGGTTAATTTTTATTCGAAAAAAAATTAATCGATTAATTTTTTATTCGATTAAATATGAATCGGTTAATTTTTTAAATCGATTAAATATAAATCGTTTAATTTCTATTCGATAAAACATGAATTGACAAATTTTTTATTCGAATAAATATGAATCGATTAATTTTTTATTCGATTAAATATGAATCTGTTAATTTTTTAATCGATTAAATATAAATCGGGTAATTTTTATTCGATAAAACATGAAGTGACAAATTTTTTATTCGATTAAATAGGAATCTATTAATTTTTTATTCGATTAAATATGAATCGATTAATTTTTTAAATCGATTAAATATAAATCGTTTAATTTTTATTCGATAAAACATGAAGTGACAAATTTTTTATTCGAATAAATATGAATCGATTAATTTTTTATTCGAATAAATATGAATCGATTAATTTTTTAATCGATTAAATATAAATTGACAAATTTTTTATTCGAATAAATATGAATCAATTAATTTTTTATTCGATTAAATATGAATCGGTTAACTTTTAATCGATTAAATATAAATCGGTTAATTTTTATTCGATAAAACATGAATTGAAAAATTTTTTATTCGAATAAATATAAATTGATTAATTTTTCATCCGATTAAATACGAATCGGTTAATTTTTATTCAATAAAACATGAATTGACATATATTTTATTCGAATAAATAAGAATCGATTATTTTTTTTCTTCGATTAAATCGGTTAATTTATATTCGATAAAACATGAAGTGACAAATTTTTTATTCGAATAAATATGAATCGATTAAACTTATAATTTTTTATTCGATTAAATCTAAATCAATTATTTTTTGCTTAATTAAATATGAATAGGTAAATTTTTTAATCGATTAAATATAAATCGGTTTATTTTTATTCGATAAAACATGAATTGACATATTTTTTATTCGATTAAATATGAATCGGTTAATTTTTTAAATCGATTAAATATAAATCGTTTAATTTTTATTCGATAAAACATGAAGTGACAAATTTTTTATTCGAATAAATATGAATCGATTAATTTTTTATTCGACTAAATATGAATCAGTTAATTTTTTAATCGATTAAATATAAATCGGTTTATTTTATTCGAAAAAACATGAATTGACAAATTTTTTATTCGAATAAATATGAATCCATTAATTTTTTATTCGATTAAATATGAATCGGTTAATTTTTTAAATCGATTAAATATAAATCGTTTAATTTTTATTCGATAAAACATGAATTGACAATTTTTTATTCGAATAAATATGAATCGATTAATTTTTTATTCGATTAAATATGAATCGGTTAATTTTTTAAATCGATTAAATATAAATCGTTTAACTTTTATTCGATAAAACATGAATTGAAAAATTTTTTATTCGAATAAATATGAATCGATTAATTTTTTATTCGATTAAATATGAATCGGTTAATTTTTTAAATCGATTAAATATAAATCGAATAAATATGAATCGATTAATTTTTTATTCGATTAAATATGAATCGGTTAATTTTTATTCGATAAAACATGAATTGACAAATTTTTTATTCGAATAGATATGAATCGATTATTTTTTATTCGAATAAATATGAATCGGTAAATTTATTATATCGATTAAATACAAATCGTTTAATTTTTGTTCGAAAAAACATGAAGTGACAAATTTTTTATTCGAATAAATATGAATCGATTAATTTTTTATTCGATTAAATATGAATAGATTAATTTTTTAATCGATTAAATATGAATCGGTTAATTTTTATTCAATAAAACATGAATTTACAAATTTTTTATTCGATTAAATTTGAATCGGATAATTTTTATTCGATTAAATATGTAGTAGTTTCGTTTAAACTCGATTTAATAAATCGCTTCATTTTTTATATGATTTTATGCAAATCGCTTGTTTTAGTAGATAATATAAATAAAATAAATAAAACCGGTTCGCAATTAATTTGATTAAAACTTATATTTTTTGCTTTTTATTCAATTCTTCAGGAGTTATTAAATTTTTTAATCGTTACTAAGTGAACCGGTTCTTTTTTAATCGTTTAAATAAGAACTGATTCACTTTTTATTCGCTTATATTAACCAGTTTCACTTTATATTCGATTAAATAAAAACTTTTTAAAAATTTATTCTATTTAAAGGAATTACTTTTTTATTCCATTTTTTATAAGTAATTTAACTTTGTATTTGTTTCTAAATGATCCGGTTCATTTTTATTCGAATAAATTGGAACCGGTTCACTTTTTATTCGTTTAAAAATGAAATTTTGTATTTTTTAATTCAATTCTTTTTAAGTAATTTTGTATTCTTTTCTTTATAAGCCGGTTTCACATTTTATGCGATTAAATAAAAACCGGTTCACATTTAATTCGTTTAAAAATAAACTTTTTCGGATTTTATTCCACTCTTTATAGATAAAATCATTTTTATAATCGTTTCTGTATAAACCGGTTTCGCTTTTTTAATCGATTAAATAAAACCGGTTTACTCTTTATTCGATAAAAAGTGGAATTTGTTATGTTTTGATTCAATTCCTTTTAAGTAATTTAATTTTATAATTTTTTCTGTATAAACAGGGTTTAATTTTTATTCTACTTAATAAAACTCGGTTCACGTTTTATTCGATTAAAATTTATTTCTTTCCTTCATTCGATTCTTTTCAAGTAATTTAATTTTGAATTCGATTCAACATGAACCGGTTTCGATTAAATAAGAACTGGTTCACTTTTTATTCGATTAAATAAGAACCGGTTCGATTTTATTCGATTAAATATGAATTTTTTTATGTTTTAATTCAATTTTTTCAAGTATTTTAATTTTATATTCGTTTTTATTCAAACCGGTTTCACTTTTTATTCGACTAAATAAAATTCGGTTCACATTTTATTCGATTAAAAATAAGATTTTAGGTTTTTTATTCGATTCTTTGTAAGTAATTTAATTTTGCATTCGTTTCTATATGAACCGGTTTATTTTTATTCGATTAAATTAAAACCGGTTCACTTTTAAAGCGATTTAGAATTAATTTTTTTGTCTTTTATTCTATTCTTTATAAGTAATTTAAGTCTTTAATCATTATATATTTTATTTGATGTGATTAAATGTGAACCAGTTCATTTTTTTTTTCGACTAAAAAGAAACCGGGTTTTCTTTTATTCGAATAAAAATTTACTTTTTAGTTATTTTTTATTCCACCGGGTTTTCTTTTATTCGAATAAAAATTAATTTTTTAGTTTTTCGTTTTCGTTTTTTTATAAACCGATTTCACTTTTCATTCGATTAAATAATAACCGGTTCACATTTTATTCGATTGAGAAATAAGTTTTTTTTTTTGTTTTTCATTCGATTATTTATAACTAATTTAAGTTTATAATCATTATATATTTTATTTGATTCGGTTAATTTTTTCGACTAAATAAAAACCGGTTTTATTTTTATTCGATTAAAAATTAACTTATTTTATTTTATTTTATTTTTTTTTTTTGCACTTTATAGATAATTAAATTTTTTATTCGTTGCTATATAAAACGGTTTCTTTTCGATTCGATTAAATAAAAACCGGTTCACATTTTATTCGATTAAAATTGGAATTATAAATTTCTTTTTTTTTTTTCATTCCATGTTTTTTAATTCCATTTTTAAATATTTTAATTTTTTACTCTATTTTTGGTATTGTTTACATTTTTGACATCATGTAAACAATGTAAAGAGTTAAAAATGTTTGAAAAATTCTTTAACAAAATTATTTCTCTTTTAAAATAATAATTTAAAGGGATATTTTTTTAAATATTTTCATTGTTTACATCATGTAAACAATTGCAATATTTTATATAATCCTATTATTTACATAATTTTAGTCGTATTTACTCCTCCTCCTTCTTTTTTTTTTCTTTTGCATAAAATTATTTTTAATAATTTTTACATTCTTTCAGCAATATTTGCTCCCACTCAATCTCTTGCTGATATTCTTTTTTTATAATTATGAAAATTGTTTTCATAAATTGTCATTTCTTAATGCTTAAGCTTGTCTTTCTTTTGTCTTCAACATATTCTCGATTTGCCAGCAGATAGTCAAGTCTGTCTGTCTCCTATAATGACTTCTATAGTTTGTTGTTTCTGTTTTTTCTTTTGTTTTATTAGCGCCACACCTTCTTTTACGCATGACTTTTAGTTTGACAGTTTCTGGATAAATAATATTTTGTTTTTCTGCAACTTGGCCTTTTTTTTGTTGTTGTCGTTAAAGTCATTTGTAAGATTTTGTGTTTTTTTCTCTTGCTGCTGCAGCTATGCAAATGACAGATTATCATTTTACACCCTTTTTGTGCATAAATGCAAATTTATTCAGGAAAAAGAAAATTAAAAAAAAAAGAAATGTGAAGAAAAGGAAATGTAAATGTTAATATGCAACAAAAAAATAAAATAAAATAAAAGATCCTGAAACAGCTTTGGTTTAAAAGAAACAGTAAACAACTATAGATAGGGCACAAAATTTAGGTTTTGGTTAAATTTAATAGAACATTTATGAAAACTTCTTTAAAAAAAATATTAAACTAAAAATTTTTCAATTGTTTACCAAGAGTAAACCTTGTAAATTTGAATAAAGTTTTATAAAATTATAATTCTTGTTAAAAACATTGAGAAAATATGTTATTTGTCTATTGTTTACATGATGTCAACTATGTAAAGAATTATAAAACGTATGTAAAGAATAGTTAAAGTACTTTCATAATAAAAAAATATTGAAAAATTTTAACTTTTTTCTAAAAAAATCATTAAAATTTTCTAGAAATTTGTAAAATTTACAATTGTTTACATGATGTCAAGAATAAAATTATTCATAAAAAATTCATACCAATTAATTTTTTATGATAAAACATTATTTAGTTTAAGAATTTTCCACAATTTTAAATTGTTTACCTCATGTCAACAATGTAAATAATTCAAAATATGAAATAAAAAAAAAACAAAAAAAAAAAAAAATAGAAAAGCATGTAAAATATCATTAATGGTTTATATCTTCATAATAAATAAAATTTGCATAAATTACTGGTGTAATTTAGGAATTATACAATTGTTTACATGGTGTAAACAATGTAAATATTATTAAAAATGCTTGGAAATTTAATTTTTCCAATAAAACACAATTTTGTTTAAGAATTTTACACAATTTTGAATTCTTTACATTATGTCAATAATGTAAACAATTAAATTACAGGTAAAATATGTAAAAAATCTTAAAATTTAATAAGAATTAAATGATTTATTTAAAATTTATTAATATTATTTAAATTAGTTGGTGTAAATTGCCATTTTTCAATTGTTTACATAATGTAAACAATGTAAATTTTGCTAAAAAAAATCTTAACCATACACTATTTCCAAAAATTGTAATTTTATTAAAGAATTTTATATAGTTTTGAATTTTTTACATTATGTCAACAATGTAAACAATTAAAAAAGTCAAGTAAAATCTACCATAGAGTAAAAAAATATAATTTTATTTAAAATCTATTAAATATTGCAATAAAATAAAGTTTTATAATTGTTTACATGATGTAAACAATGTATGTTTTTCGAAAAACAACAATTTCTTGCTTTCAATAAAATTTAATTTTATTAAAGAATTTCACAGATTTTTGAATTTTTTACATTATGTCCACAATGTAAACAATTAAATATATCATGTAAAATATACGTCAAGTAAATAACAAATAATAAAATCTTATAAAAATTAAAAGTTTTTTAATAATTTATTAATTTTAACAAATTAGTTTGAATAATGTAGAAGTTTTGCAATTGTTTACACCAAGTAAATAATGTAAAAAATTATTTAAACCTAACAAATATTTACAAAAAATTGTGAAATCGTAATTATATGAGGATAACATTATTTTTCTTTCAAAATAATATAAAAAATGTATTGTTTACATTAGGTAAACAATGTAAATAATTGGGTTAATTATTTAAAAACTTTAAAAAAATCATCTTTGGGAAGAAATTCATAAAATATGAGGAAAATGTCTTCTTCAAAAGAATACAAAATGTGTATTGTTTACATAAGGTAAACAATGTAAATAAATAGCTAAATAATGTAAAAAAATTTAAAAAAACTAGTAAATTACAGCTCTTGGGATGAAAATTCATGATTTTATAAAAAATTGTAATAAAATTTCATTGTTTACATGATGTAAACAATGTAAATAATTAAGTTAAATGCACCAAAAACTTTTAGATTACATTTTTAATGGTAAATATTCACATTTTTAAAGCAAAAACAATTGTTGACATCATGTAAACAATGTAAATAATTAAGTAAAATACATAATTAATTCCAAAAATATTCAGATTACTCTTTCAAAGGTAAATTTGCATATTTTTAAAGCACAATCAATTTTTGACATGACGTAAACAATGTAAATAAAAAATAAATTAGGTAAATAATTTTAAAATTTTACAAATTGTATTTTTTAATGATAAATTTTAAAATTTGTAATGAAAAGTCAATTGTTGACATTGTGTAAATAATGTAAAGAATTGAGTAACTTGTGTAAATAAAGTCAAAAATGTTTAAGTAATAGTTTTAAGACATGAATTCGCAATTTTTTTCAAAATTATACTTAATGTAATTGTTTACGCTAGAAGACAATGTAAATAATTAAATAAATCGGGTAAATAATACAGAAACTTCAAGAATAGTAAATATTTTGCTCAAAAATAGAGATTTATATAAAAATGTAAAGAACATTAATTGTAGACACCAGGTAAATAATGTAAAAAATTGGGTAACTTATACATATGATGACGAAAACACAAAAATTATACTTCAGAAAGAAATTCCTACAAATTTTTTGAATAAAATGGTTAAAATTTAATTGTTGACATTATGTAAACAATTGTAAATAATGTACAACATAGTTAAATTTAAGTTTCCAATAATAAATTTGCTAAATTTTAATGAAATTTCTCTAAATTTAATTGTTTACATAATGTAAACAATGTAATAAATTAAGTAAACCATGTTAAAAATGTGAGAATTACTGAAATAATCATTATTTATGGAAAAATAGCTTAAATTTAATTGTTGACTTTATGTAAACAATGTAAAGAATATTAAAAATAGTTAAATTTAAGTTTTCGATGACGAATTAGCTAAATTTTTAAGAAAATTCTTTAAATTGAATTGTTGACATGACGTAAACAATGTAATAAATTAAGTAAACCATGTTAAAAATTTGAAAATTACTGAAATAATCATTATTTATGGAAAAATTACTAAAATTTAATTGTTGACATTATGTAAACAATGTAAAGAATTGCAGATCATGTCAAAAATAGTTAAATTTAAGTTTTCGATGAGGAATTTGCTAAATTTTTAAGAAAATTCTTTAAATTGAAAACTGAATTTAATTGTTTACATCAGTAAATAATGTAAATAATTACGAGAAACATGTAAATTAAATAAAAATTAGCATAATGTTTCATTATTTGCTGAAAAAAGTGTTGGTTTTCTTGAGAATATGATTAAATTTGATAATTAACATTAAGTAAACAATGTATACAATTAGGTAAATCATGTAAATAACGTAAACAAATTTCCGTGAGTTTAATTATATTTTCCAGAATATACTACAAAAGTCATTTGTTAGTAATTTAAATTTGTGATAAGCATGTTTAAGGATACTTGTCTTGTTGTCTACAAAACTGTCCATAAATTTCCCTTTACTATTAAGTCCTGAGTCTTATTTTCTTGCTCTAAATTCTTCAGCCTTTTAAAACTAATGACTTTTATACTAATTTCCTTTTGAATTTTATTTGAGCTGGATTATCTCAATTCATTTTTACCTTTAAATAACTCCTGTCTTGTTATCATCGTCGATCCCTGCTTTTAGCACTATTGTTCAAAATTAAACAATAAAATCTGACTCACACATTCTTTGGAATTCTCTATAAATTCTCTCCCACATAATTGCGCCTTTTAAATTGCCTTATAATTTCCTATTGATACAATGTAGCTGATGGCGCGTCATTTGTTTGCTCAAATTAAACAAACAAAAAAAAACCAACGAAATATGAATGTAGACAATAGACTATGACAAGAATTCAAATGAGGAATGATAAATGCTAGATGAACAATAACATAAAAATAAGAGAGAAAATCCATTAAGAACAAAGAGAGGATCAGAGAGACTCTAATGTATTTTTAATAAAATAAAGATTTGAAAAACGTAAAAAATTCTTAAAAATTTCTTTAAAATATTAAGAATTTCCTACAAAAATATTCTTCATAATATTTACTTTTAAAACTTCCTCTAAAATACATAACTTATCTTTATCCAAAGCTGTCAAAAAATTCATCTTAACTTTTTTTCAAACAAATCTACTTTTTCTTGCTATTTTTATCTCTCTTTATCACTTTTGTTTACCTGTTGTTGTTTTTTATTTTTGTTTACTACTACTACAACAACAGCAAATAAACAATTTGGTTCAACGGTTTTTAGTATTTGAACTGAAACACAACAAAAAGTAAAAAATATAAAGAAAATAAAAAAATCTTTATGAAATCTATCCTCAAGTTGTACAAGTATTATGTTGATGATTTACTTTGAATTAAATTCAAAACTCTTGTATAATATTTCTACAAAATGTTAAGTACAAAGTAAAGAGAAATAGCTTCCCATATCTTAAACTACAACAACAACACTTTGCGGCAACAATATTGTTCTTAGCAACAACATTTCATACATACAATAAAATATATATATTCTTAAGATACAAAGGCTAAAGGTTTATATTACCTGTGTATTTCTTTTTTGACGTATTTCTTTTTTTTCACTTTTTTTCAAAAAATAACTGAAAAATCTTATGAACATTTATACATGCACACACAATTACTCAAACATTGTATAAGAAGAGATAAACATATAAAACAGAAGGTGCTCAGCAGCACAACTCTTAGATATTGAGTCATACTTGGCTGAGTATGAAAAGGCAGGAGGAAAAGGAACTTAAAATATTCTATGTACGTGTTATGATTGGACCACACTATATACTAAACTATATCCAAAACAATAGACTAAACTATAGTCAAACTATAGTCAAGATTACAGACTAAACTACAGTCCATACTAAAATGAAGTCCAAACTATATACTACACTATAATCCAGACTATAGACTAAACTATAGCCAAGTCTGTAGACTTAACTATAGTCCAGGCTATAGACTAAACTATATTCGGGACAATAGACTAGACTATAGTCTAGACTATGGACTAAACTGTAGTCCAGACTAAAGACTAAACTATAGTCCAGAATATAGACTAAACTATAGTCCAGACTATAGACTAAACTATAGTCCAGACTATAGAATAAACTATAGTCCAGACTATAGACTAAACTATAGTCTAGGCCATAGACTAAACTATAGTCTAGACTATAGACTAAACTATAGTCTAGATTATAGACTAAACTATAGTATAGACTATACACTAAACTATAGTCCAGAATATAGACTAAACTATAGTCTAGACTATAGACTAAACTATAGTAAAGACTATAAAATAAACTATAGTCCAGACTATAGACTAGAATATAGTCTAGACTATAGATTAAAATTTAGTCTAGACTATAGACTGAACTATAATCTAGACTATAGTTTAGTCTATAGTCTAGACTGTAGTTTAGTCTATAGTCCAGACTATAGACTAAACTATAGTCCAGACTATAAAATAAACTATAGTCTAGACTATAGACTAAACTATGGTCCAGACTATAGACTAAACTATAGTCCAAACTATAGAATAAACTATAGTCCAGACTATAGACTAAACTATAGTCCAGACTATAGACTAAACTATAGTCTAGACTATAGACTAAACTATAGTCTAGACTATAGACTAAACTATAGTCTAGACTATGGACTAAACTATAATCTAGACTATAGACTAAACTATAGTCTATACTATAGACTAAACTATAGTCTAGACTATAGACTATATTATAGTCTAGACTTTAGACTAAACTGTAGTCCAGACTATGGACTAAACTATAGTCCGGACTATATACTAAACTATAGTCCAGACTATAGAATAAACTATAGTCCAGACTTTAGACTAAACTATAGTCTTTATAAAGTCCTTTTCAATTTGCCTCAAATATACCCTGTGTCATCATTTTCCTTTCTCTGCTCCTCTTACTCTTGTCTTGTGGTTAAAAGCAATTTTTTTTTTATTGTGTTTTAGTTAAAAAAAATAAAAAAACGAAAAAAGCAAATGTTGCTAAAGTTAGTTCAGCTTTTATGCCCCCAAGAATTAAATATAATCCGGCAACAACTAAAGGGTGAAACAAAAAAACTTAAAGAAGAGGTTTCTAAAAAATAGTAAAAATAAAAATTTAAAAACCAGAACATATGTAAATTCTTTTTTGTTCTTAGAATTTGGCTTCAGTCTTAAATTATTTGCTTAGTTTTATTAACTCTTTTTGTAAAACCCTTTTATATTTACATTTTGTTGTTGCATAGAAGCTTATCATATTAATAACTCACATTTACCTTTAAGGCCTCTACTTGTGTTATTATATTTTTGTTAATTTTATTTTTATTTCCATTGTTTTTTTTATTTTCCTTAAGAAGTTTCTTTGAGTGTAATAGATAGAAAAAATTAAAAGGGGCTTTTGTTTTGTTTATTTTCTACTTGTTGTTGTCGTTATTTTTGTACTTGTTTTATTGTTTTTACTTTGTTAGAATAATTAGTTTTTTTCAATGAAAAAAAAAGAAAAAAAGAAACAATTGTCAAATTTCAGTTATTTGATTCTTTTTTTTTACTCTTCTTAAGTTTAGGCCAAGAGCAAGAGTGTAAAAGTAAAGGTTTGTTTGTGAGTGTTTCCAAAAAAGTGAGAGAGAAAGATCTCTTGCTCAGAAAAGGCTTTTTAGAGGATATTTGTATTGGTTTGTTAGCGATTTTTTAACTGACAATAAAATTTGAAAAAAAATATTAAATACACTGGAAGAAATGTACATTTGATGGTAATAATTTTAAGATTTTAAAATGAGTTTCCCTTAATGTTATTCTGAGACTAAATAATACACACCATAGGTGGGAAGGGTATTATGTGTTTGTGCTAATGTTTGTAACACCCAAAAATATTGGTCTAAGACCCACCTTAATTTATACAAATCGCCTTAGAATCACTTTCTGTGTCAATTTAACGATGTCCGTCCATCAGTCCGTCCATGTAAACCTTGTAATCAAGCTACAGGTCGTAATTTTGAACACAAATTATTGAAATTTGGCAGAAAAGTTTCTTGTAGTCTAAGGCCTATTAAAATTGGTCATGATCGGTCCATCACTTCATCTAGCCTATGTCCTCCAGGAAATAGTGTTTACTCGTATTTATTTATTTACTTAATTCATTTTATTTCTTTTAGTCCTATTTCTTTTTAGTATTTCTCTGAGTGTTGTTTGATTATCATAAACAACAGGTAAACATTACTACTACTTTCTCATTTACACACTTCTCAACTTGTACTCTATGAGTATGAGTAATGGAGAGGATTACTCCCTCAGCTATTTTATATGTACATACATATGTGTTTGTCTGTTTATGATTTTTTGTTTTCTTTTATTTTGATATTTTTAAACTTCTCTACTCAGCCTCTTAAGCTGAGTACTACTACAACAATAACAATAATCATTGTTATTAAACACAACAACAACAATAATAAGTACATATACTCAAAACTAAATATAGAGAAAAATAGTGAGGATGATGATGAGTTTTAGAGGCGAGTGTTATAAAAAAAAAGAAAAATAGAGAGGCCCATAACAAAATAAAAAAAGCCAGGGTTTTTATTATTGTTATTGTTGTTGTTTTTGTTATTAAATACACTCGTTGCACATGTACTAGGTATGATGAAAACTACCTGTTTACATGCATGCATCTTAAAAAGTAAAACATACAGGTAATACATATATACATATGTATGTGTATTTTTGTTAGTGTATATATGTATATATGTATTTTAGAGACTAAGTATAGGCCAACAAACCAAAAAAAATTAAATAAAAATAAACATGATATGGCGGATGGTTGGTTGAACAGAGGACAGACATACAGATAGACGGACAGCTTCAAACTCAATATATGGACTTGTTAAGTAAAGACTGCATACCAACGACATCAGTACATAAATGACCGTGCAACAAACGTGTATTTATTTTTGCTACATATGATAAATTAAACAAAAAATAATAAATAACAACAATTAAATCTTTAATAGAAAAACAAAATCACAAAATACTAAAAGTATTAATATAAAGAGCTATAATATTATACTTAAATAATGTTAACTTTAAAGTGTAAAAGAAAAGTGATTGAAAGAGATTTTACTCTTTGAAATATTTAACAAAAAAGTAAAAATTTTACAAAAAAAAAAAAAAAAAATCTTAAAAATTTTAATTTATTTTATATAACGAAAAAAGTCTTTATTTTTTTAAGGAAAATTTACTATAAAGAAATTAAAACGCGTTTTAAAAGAAATTTTAACTGGTTACTCATTACAAAACCTTTTTTTGAATTATTTGTTGGGTAATTGATTTGGAAAATAACCACTTTTTAAATACTTTAAAATGGAAAACTATTTAAAAAAAGTGTTTGCCTTTTAAGCTTTCAAAATGTGAAATGTATGTTGCTTTTTTGGTGTTCAGTTTGAAATCTATAAAATTAATTGTTATTAACAATATCGTGTGCATTTATATTAAATTTACACAAGCGTAACAATGTAAAAAATTTTTTCTCAAAACATTTATAAAAAATATTAGTAAAACCGTGTTAAATAAAAAATTTAAAATTGTAATAAAAAAAAAATAAAAAAGAAAATCATATTTATAAGCATAAAATTCAATTATATTATTATAAGTGAAAGATTATTAATTAAAAGGAGAAGAAAATAGAAAACGAAATAAAATAACAAAAAAAAAATATCAAGAAATTAATTACAAAATTTTTAAGACCAAAAAAAAAAAAAAAATAATAATAATAAAAAAAAGAAAATAAAATAATAATATTGATAAAAAACAAATATAAAAAACTAATAAAAAAAATATGTAATGAAAAATTTAATAAATTTTTAATTAAATAAAGAAAGTGAAAATTAAAAACTGTAAAATTTATTAAAAATTATTTTAATATTTTTTAAAAACGTAGTGCCTTTTATTAAGCACTTAAATATGCTTCAAACTAGCATCAAACTTAAAGTTAATATGAAAATATGAGTTCAAATTTTCTGTAATCGTAAGACATTCAAATGAGTCTTAATTGCTAAGTTTATATTGTTTCAAATTAACCTCAAACTCCCCTCTATTTATTGACCCAAGTAAGCTTTAGTCATACATCATTATGTGACTCCATATTAGCTTCAATCTTAATGAGTTTTGGTAAAATTAAATCACCTTTTTATGCCCTCAAATATGCTTCAATTATATGCCTTCAAATTTATTACAACTAGCTTTAATTTTAGGTTTAAAAAGTTTTAAAATTTGCTAAAAGGTTAGACTTCAAATGAAACTCAATTGACTTATTTCAAATTTGTTTTAAATAAACTTTAAAATTGAGTTAAAATTTTCTAAAATCGGAAGACTTTAAATAACTTGAAATGAGTCTCAATTGCGGAGTTTATATTGTTTATATAACCTCAAACTCCTCCTAGATATTGTTTCAAGTAAGCTTCAAACATACGACTTCATATTAGCTTAAATCATAGAGAGTTTTGATAAGATTTATATTGTTTCAAATTTGCTTCAAATTAACCTCAAAATAAGTGTTAATAGTAGTTAAAATAAATGATATCTTAAGAGTTAGAATGACGTCAAATGATCTTCAATTTTAGAGTTTAAATTGTTTCAAATTAACTTCAAATCAACATCAAATGTTGATCTATGTGCTGCTCCTAATTAGCTTAATTAATAAGTTTTTATTTGACTCCAATTTTGCTTCAATCATAGGGTTTATGAAAAGTCAAATTAGCTTCAATCTTGTTAAATTATATTGGTTCAAATTAGCTTTAATTGTATGGGTCTATGTATCTTAAAATTGCATTTTTAACCTGAATGGTGATTTTAGAATTAGTTTAAAATTATCTTCAATTCAATTAGATTCAATCATATATTCAAAATAGCCTCAATCTAAAGAGCTGTGATTGAGGCTATTTTGAATATATGATGATATGTTATCAAATAAGCTGCAATTATGGTTCCAAATTAAACTACATAACTGATATTTACATGACTTTAAGTAAACCTTAATCATAGATCTTCAAACTATTTCAAATTAGCTTCAAACATGTGTTTAAATTAGTTTCAATCACAGCTCTTTATATATAATTAAATAAGCAGCAATTATGGTTTCAAATTATGGTTCCAAATAAACCTTAATCATAGATCTTTAATCGATATCAAATTAGCTTCAAACTTTTGTTCAAAATAACCTCAATTTCATATCTTTATATGTAATAAAATAAGCTTCAATTATGTTTCAAAATTAAACTAAATAGCTGATCTTTGTATGGCTCAAAATAAACTTGAATCATAAGATTTCAAACGCTCTCATTTTAGCTTCAAACATATTTTCAAAATAGTCTCAATAGCGGCTCTTCTAAGCTGCAATTATGGTTCTAATTTGAACGAAATAAGTAGCTGATAATTACATGGATTAAAAACTTGAATCATAGGTCTTCAAACGATTTCAAATTATCTTCAAGCTTATGTTCAAAACATCCTTAATCTCAGCTCTTTATATGTAATCAAATAAGTTTCAATTATGTTTCAAAATTAAACTAAATAGCTGATCTTTGTATGGCTCAAAATAAACTTGATTCATAGGGTTTCAAATGGTCTCAAATCAGCTTCAAACATATGTTCAAACTAGCTTCAATATGTGATCAAATAAACTGCAATTATGATACCAAATTAACTTAAATATATGATCTTCATATGGTTCCAAATAAATTTTAATCATAGGTCTACAATAGATCTCAAATTAGCTTTAAATATATGTTCAAAATAGCCTAAATATCAGCTCTTTATATGTAATGAAATAAGCTGCAATTATGGTTTCAAATTAACCTTAATTATAGGTCTTCAATCGATCTCAAATTAACTTCAAATATATGTTCAATATAGTCTCAATCACATCTCTGTTTTTATGTAAACAAATACACTGCACTTGTGGTTTCATATAGCCGATAACTCTAAATAAAACTTAATCTTCAAACGGTTTCAAATTAGCTTCAAATATATGTTTAAAACTTTCTCAATTTCAGCTTTTTATATTTAATATATAAGCTGCAATTAAGGTTTCAAATAAACCTTTATTATAGGTCTTAAAACTATCTCAAATTGGCTTCAAACATAACATCAAAATAGGCTCAAGCGCTGCTTTTTATACGTAACCAAATAAGTTTTATATTGACGTTATAAATTAGAAAATTTTAAATTATTTTAGAAAATATTTTACTCAATTTGCTTGAAGTTTAAGTGGCAAAAGTTTGATACAATTATTTTTTCAAATTTTCCTTAAAATAACAATGACTTTTTTTGCATTAAAAATCTCATAATTATAATAAATTTTGTTCCTAATTTTATTAGCAACATTTTTTCGAGTGTACTTTTTCATATGTTAGAAAACATATAATAACTTTATTTTAAAACTAAACAACATGTGATAATTTTCTTAGAAATGAAATTAATATAATAAATTTAATAAAAAAAATACTCAAAACGAAAGGAATAAAATAAAAAATAAATAAACAACAAACGATAAAAAATAATTGGATAACAAAATGCGCATATTAAAGCATTGGTAAGTTGAAAAAGAAATTATTTTAAAAATTATAAAAAAATAAAAATATTAAAGAAAAATATTTATCAAAGCTAAAAACTATTGCAATGACTTTTTTAATTGTATCAATTATTCAATTGATCAAAATTCATATTCACAAAAACAGTTATTATTATCTAATCTCTGTTCTCTAGGTTATATTTCCTTGCACACTCTCTTTCTCTTAACAAAAATTCTTTACAACTCTTGGGTAGATTTATATATGAGTTTGTTTATCTGCTTTAAATTTTACTAAGTGAGAGAGAGAGTGTAAATCTTGCTGAAATTCTTTAGAATTCTCAGGTAGAGTTGTAATTTAATCTTCTTCTTTATAGTTTTTGGTGGCTTGCTGTCATATAAAAATATAAAACAAAATTTATTACAAAGAATTAAAAGACTTTAATGTCAAATTTTAAGCTTAATATACATATTTTTTTAAAGCCCCACCTAAGGATTATTAATATACATGAAGGAAAATAAATCAACAATTTTGTTAAAATGAGCAGGATTTTAAAAACAATATTTATTTTGAAAATGAAAGAAAAAAAAAAAAAACAATTTCAATTGAATTTAAATTAAAAACAAATCTCTCAATTTGTTTACTCTCAATTTTAGTTAGATTAAATTTTAAATAGTTTACTCTTTATTGGAAAATATTTAGTTCTTTTTCAATTAAAATTTAGTTTCACAGTATTTTTATTTTCCCTTTAGTTCTCTGCTCATAGATTTAGTATTGGCAATAATTAAAATCTAAGACTAAATTTATCTTTTGCTTTAAATTTATTTTTTTTTTTACAAAAAAAGCTTTAAATTTTTAATTATTCTTTTAAACAATTTAATTCAATTCTAAGCTAAAGAAATAGATTTTTAAACCAAAAAATAAAATAAAAAAGTAAAAAACCCTTGATAAAAATTCTTCTTTTTTAAAAATAAACTTCAACAGCTCTATATTCCTTAATTGTAGACATTGTTTGTTATATGTTGCAAGTGTATAAAGGCTTGATTTTGCTATTGTTAATAATTTTGCAAAGCAAAGGCAAAGGAAAGAAAAATCACAGTAAAATCTGAAGAAAGAGGACCAGAAAAATGATTTTTTTTAGCAAATAATTTAAAATTATTTGGTATATTCCACCATTTCTTTTTTACAAGTACGTATTACTATGTTTATTTTTGCACATTTTTACAAAACAAATGACTCAAAAGCTTTTAGTTTTACGATTTAAGAATGTCTGTCCTTCTGTCTGTATTAACACCAGACCTTGTATAGTATAAAAACCTTGTAAGCAAAGTATAATCGCTTACGATGACCAGAATTTATTAATATTTTCCATATATGATTACTATAATACAAAATCGAGCATTACACTTAACATTTCAACATTGAAGGGTACAATCGTGGCAAAACAACTTGCTGAGTACATTTAAGAACGTCCGTCCTTCCGTCTGACTGTCTTACCAAGTAAAACCTTGTGAACAAAGCCTTGAGAGTAACTTTTAAGATAAAACAAATTTTGAAAATAATTTTAAAAAATTATTTGCTTTATCTTACTATTTTTTATAATGATATATTACTATTTCTATTATTTCACCTTCTGAGAATACGAACAACTCAAAAGCTCTTAGCTTTCCGATCTAAAGATGTCTGTCCTTCTGTCTGTATATTCACCAGACCGTGTATAGTATAAAAACCTTGTAAGCAAAGTATAATCGCTCACGATGACTAGAATTTATTAATATTTACCATATGTGATTTTCTATAATACAGGAACTCACTTGCCTAATATTTCACTATTTTAGACTATAATAGAGGCATAAATACTTGTTAAATCCATTTAAGAACGTCCGTCCTTCCGTCTGACTGTCTTACCAAGTAAAAACTTATGAACAAAGCATTGAAAGCAATTTTGAAGATAAAACAAATTTGAAAATTATTTGCCATGATTCACCATTTTTTTCTTGATAAAAGCGTGTCATTATTTTTATTATTTCACCCTATAAGAATACAAACAACTCAAAAGCTCTTAGCTTTCCAATTTAGAAATGTCTGTCCTTCTGTCTGTATGGTCGCCAAACTGTATTTAGTATGTAAAAACTTTAAAAGCAAATTGTTAATCGCTAAGTTTGACCAAAATTTAATAATATTTACTTTATTTCATTTATAATAATTATATTTAGCTACCTATATAATATTAGACCATTTTAGGCTATAATCGAGGCAAAAGGACTTGCTGCGTCAATTTAAGGACGTCCGTCCTTCCGTCTGACTGTCTAACCAAATAAACCTGGTGAACAAAGCCTTAAAAGCAATTTTGAATACGAAACAACTTTGAAAATAATTTAAAATCATTTGTCATGATTTTTTATTTTTTATAAGAGCATACCACTATTTCTATTTTTTTTATCCTCTAAGAATAAAAACGACACAAAAGTACTTAGCTTTCCGATTTAAAGCTGTCTGTCCTTCTGTCTGTATAGTAGCTAGACCGTATACTTATGAAAATCTTATAAGCAAATTTGTCAACGCTAACTTTGAACAGATTTTATTAATATTTTCTACATTTGATTATTAAAATTATAACTATTGATTTCACCCATTTTTATAATTCTTTAATTTATGCAAAAATACTTGCTGCTTCTATTTAAAAATGTCCGTCCTTCCGTCTAACTGTACTGTATGTTGGAGGATTTTGTTTCTCATAAAGTCTCAACTATAAATTGGACTATTGTTTCAACTATAGACTAGACTATATACTAGACTATAGTCTTGACTATGGACTACAATATAGTTTTGACTATGGACTATAGACTGGACTATAGTTTTGACTATAGACTAGACTATAATCTTGACTGAGAACTATAGACTAGACTATAGTCTTGAATTTAGACTATAGACTAGACTACAGTCTCGACTATAGACTAGACTATAGTCTTGACTATAGACTATAAACTGGATTATAGTCTCGACTATAGACTGGATTATAGTCCCGACTATAGACTGGACTATAGTCTCTACTATAGACTTGAATTTAGTCTGGACTATTAACAGGATTCTAGTTTCAAATATTGACTGGACTATTGCCTCGAATATAGACTGGAATATAGTCTGGACTATAGTCCAATCTATAGTCCAGTCCATAGTCCAATCTATAGTTAACTATAGACTAGAATATATTATCGATTATGGACTATAAACTGGTCTATAGTTTCAACTGTAGACTGGTCTATAGTTTCAACTATAGATTGGACTATAGTCTCAACTATAGACTGGACTATAGTCTCAACTACAGACTGGACTGTAGTCTCGACTATGAACTATAGTCTCAATTATAGACTAAACTATAGTCTCGACTATAGCTTAGCCTATCGTCTCGACTATAGCTTAGCCTATAGTCTCGACTATTTCTAAGCCTATAGTATCAACTAAAGCCTAGACTATGTCTCAACTATAGATTCGACTATAGTCTAAATTATATCCTGAACTATAGTCTCGACTATGAACTATAGACTGGACAAACTTTATGCTATTTTTTTTTTTTTTATATTTTTTTCTTAGGACTTTTTCAAATAATTGTCCCTTCGTTAAATCATTTACTGTTTCTTTTCCTAGGTTATGATTTTTTTTATTTTTTTTATTTTTTTTTTAGATTTTCTTTCTCTATTTGAAAATCATTGAAGCAAAACCTTTAGTTAATAGTTATGGTTTTTTTCTTTCTACTTTTTAAAAAATAACTACAACTCCTTGTTTGTTAAAACCCTATAAAAAATATATATTTGTTTTAAAAAAATAAAAAAAAAAATACATTTTGTAGAATATTTTTATCTCGAATTTTTCTTCCATATACATATTACTTGGACATTTGCTTATAGGAAAGCAATTTAGTTAAGTGTTACTACATGTTTTATTTACATACTACAGCAAAATTAAATAGTTTTTCACAGTTTAAGAGAAAAAGAAATCAGAACAAATTTACCCAAGCCAGCTTAGTTAAATGAAATTTTAAAGAAATCTAAATAAAGAAGGAATTTTTTTTAATTGAATAATTTATTAAATAATAATATTCAATTTATAATAAATTTTAAATATTTTTAATTTAATTAATTTACTTAAAATATTTTTAAATTTATTTCAAAAATCTTTTATTTCCCTTTAAATTATTACAAATCAGCAAAAGATTTTTCCCTCTTTTTTTCAATCAAGTTTATTAACAACTTATTTATGTTGCTGTTTTAAATATTATCTGTTAATTTTTGCTTGTTTTCTATAGTAGCAGTTGTTGTAGTTGAATTTTTTTTTAATTGTACTTTTATTAAGTACTATTATTATTTTGAAGCATGTGTTTAATCAAATGTCAAATGCATTGAATTGCAACAGGTGAAATTATCATCGAGAGTATTTAAAAAAAAAAAAAATGGTGTAAAAAGTGGGGGAAAGAGAGAGAGTGATAGATGTATTTTCCATCACATATAGCAAACATACAGGAAAATAAACAAAGCCAACATGTTACCAAGCAGAGATGGAAAATGTTAATTAAATTTAAAAAAATAATAAAATTAAGAAAATAAATTGAAATAAATTAATCAATTCTTTAAAAATTAAATATTTGAATAAAAATGAAACAAAAAATACTTTTTAAAATAATTTTGATTTGAAAAATAAAGTTTCCTTAAGTTTTTTAAAATTGTTAAAATGAAAAATTTTCTTTTGATTTGGGAAGTAAATGAACAATATTTTAAAAATATGGCTAAATTTTTAGCATAAATTTTTTCGTTTAAAAAAATAAAGTTTCGTTAAGTTTTTTGTTTGGACCAAAATAAAAATTTTCTATAGATTTTGTTAAAATAATAACAGTTTTACAGGAATTTATGAAAATGTTTAATTTAAAGCTTTTTGTTAAAATAAATAAAGTTTCGTTAAGTTTTTTAAATCGACCAAAGTGAAAAATTTATTTTGGATTTCGAATCTGATTGACCATACTTAAAAAATTTATCAAAATTTTAAGCTCGAATTGTTTCGTTCAAAAAAATAAAGTTTCGTTAAGTTTTTTAAAACTACCAAAATTAAATAATTTACCAGATTTTGTTACAAAATTTATAAGGCTACCGGAATATATTAATATTTTGAGCTTAGGTGATTTCGTTTAAAAAATAAAGTTTCGTTAAGTTTTTTATCTGGGCCAGAATACAAAATTTTTATGAAATCAAAATGATAAATTTCCAATTTAAACATATATGTTAAAAATGCTTTTCTAAAGTTTTTCGTTAAATGAAATAAAGTTTCGTTAAGTTTTTTAAATCGTTCAAAATTTAAAATTTTATCAGATTTGGCAAGTAGATTAATAATTCTTTAATACTAAGGAAACGCTCTAGTTGAAAACTTTTCGTTACGAAAAATAAAGTTTCGTTAAGTTTTTAAAATTGGCCAAAATTAAAAATTTCTTTTGATTTTGGAAATAGATTAATAATGATTTGAAAATATTACAAAAGTTTCAGTTTTAAAATTTTTCTTAAAGAAAATAAGTATCGGTAAGGTTTTTAAAGTCAGCCAAAATTCAAGATTTTTTTATAAAATTCAAATGAGAAATGTCTTATTCAAACAAATATGTTAAAAATATGTGTCTAAAGCTTTTAGTTAAATGAAATAAAGTTTCGTTAAGTTTTTTATACCGGCAAAGATCGAAAATTTTGCTTTAATATTAAAGAAAAATTTTAGTTGAAATCTTTTCGTTAAGAAATATAAAGTTTCGTTAAGTTTTTTAAATCGGCCAAAATAAAATTGTTTAATGAATTTGGAATGCTTAATATCTACTTTAATATTACAAGAAAAAGTATTTCCATTAGCTCTTATAGTTTAGAAAATAAAGTTTCGTTAAGTTTTTTTAATTGTTCAAAATTCAAATTTTTTCTAAAATTTAGAATAAGATTAAAAATCATAAATAAATATTGCAAAATCTTTAGTTTAAGTTTTTTAGTTTAGAAAATAAAGTTTCGTTAAGTTTTTTAAATCGTCCAAAATTAAAACTTCTTCTGCATTTTAAAAGCTAATTAACAATGCTTTAAAAATATAGCAATATTTTTTGTTTAGAAATTTTCGTTAAAAGAATTAAAGTTTCGTTAAGTTTTTTAAATCTGCCAAAATAAAAATTTTTAAGGGATTTGGTATGTTTAATATCTACTTTAACATTATAAGAAAAAATATTTCTTTTAGTTATTATGGGTTTGGAAATAAAGTTTCGTTAAGTTTTTTTAATTGGCAAAAATTTAAAATTTTTTTAAATTTTGAAATAATATCCAAAAAAATAAATAAATATAGAAAAATCTTTAGTCTAAAACTTTTAGTTTAGAAAATAAAGTTTCGTTAAGTTTTTTTAAACGTCAAAAATGAAAAACTTTTATGGAATTAAAATAAAAGATGTTTAATTTAAGCAAATGTTGCAAAACTGTTAGTCTAAAGTTTTTCATTCAAAGAAATAAAGTTTCGTTAAGTTTTTTAAATTACCAAAAATAAAAAAATTTTAAAGATATTAAATATTTAAAATTTACTATAAACTCATAAAAAAAAATATTTCTTTTAGTTCTTATGGTTTAGAAAATAAAGTTTCGTTAAGTTTTTTTAATTGACCAAAATTTAAAATCTTTTTTAATTTTGAAATAAGATTTAAAATTTTAAACAAATCTTTAGTTTAGAACTTTTAGTTTAGAAATTAATGTTTCGTTAAGTTTTTTAAATCGTTCAAAATTAAAATTTCTTTTTAATTTTTAAAGTTATTTATTAATACTTTAAGAGTATAACCATATTTTTAGCTTAGAAGTTTTCGTTAAAGTAAATAAAGTTTCGTTAAGTTTTTTAAATGCTCAAAAATGGAAAATATTTAAGGTTTTGAAATGCTTAATACTTACTTTAAATTTAATAGGAACATTTTTTCTTATAATTCCTATGGTTTAGAAAATAAAGTTTCGTTAAGTTTTTTTAATTGACAAAAAATAAACTTTTTTTTAATTTTTCAAAGAAATTATCAGGGCTAAATAATTTTACAACTTTTTTTCAGTTTTAAACTTTTACTTTAGTAATTACAGTTTCGTTAAGTTATAACAAATGGTATATTGATAGTGAAAATATTATAATAATTATAATATTATAAATTTTAATTAAATAAAGCAAAATCTTTGGTTTGACACTTTTAGTTTTGAAAATAAAATTTCGTTAAAATTATAATTAAACGAAAAATTAACAATTTTATAAAACAAACTTGCGTTAAGTTTAAAAAATTTTGAAAAATATTATTTTGTTTTCAAAATTGTATGTTTTTATTTTATTTTTAATTTAAAATCTCCATCCCTGCTTGAAATATTAATTCATGCATTTACCTTTCTGTCGGTTTATATCCCTCATGCTTTTTTCAAAACGAAAATTTCATTATGCTGATAGTGTTGTTAATAATGAAAACTATATTTAATATTTACAGTAAGAGTATTTCTTTCATTGTTTTTTTTTTTTTTTTTTTTGTATTTTTTTCTCATCAACAACAAGTGTTTTTTGTTTTTTATTATTGTTGCATTAAGTGTTTTATTAAGCCTTAATAAGTTTGTTTCTGTATATATTTGCAGTTTAACTGGGTGTTTATGCATGCGGAACATAATTCTCTATATGGGGAGATGACACTCACCATGACCACCTCTCTGTCTCCCCTCTTTTTTTTTATAACACTCTAGTTCAGAGAAATACTTCAAGCATGCAAAACAAAAACAAAGTTTGTTGGGTTTGTTTTGGTTTTTTATTAAAGGGTTTCAAATATGTTTTTGTAATGTAAACAGATTTATTTAGTTCTTATTGTTTTTTTTTTTATTTTATTTTAGAATGTTTTGTTTGAGTGTGTTTGTTGTAAAGAGTAGTGAGTATTATTGTCATTAACTTCCGTTATTAAATTAATTATAGAGAGAATTATTATAAATACAGAGTTGTTAAGGAAAAAAGGGAAATTAGTTTAGAATTTATAGTTATATTTTAGTAGGGGAAAGAAATAATTTTTTCTTGTTGTTTTTTATTTTCTGAAATAAAGTATTAAATTAAAATGAATCCCCTTTTATTTTTGCGTAAAAAGATCTTTATCAAACACCTGTTAGAGAATTGGGAATTTTACTTTGTTTTAAATTTTAAATAAGTTCTAGTAAATTCAAAAAAAAAAAATAACTGCTTAATATACTAACTTTTTTTAATTTATCTCTTAATTTTTTGCTGTTATTTTTGTCACAAAATATATACATAGTATATTTTTTTATTGATTTTTCTTTTCTTCCCAAATTTTCCTTTGTCACTTTATTAATATTTCCTAGGAATTATTTTATTTTCCTAGATTTTATACAAAAATTTTAAACATTTTATAATCGTTACTACCTGCTGCCTGTTCAAAAAAACAAATTCTTAAATCTAGTACTATTTTTTTTTTTTTTGCACTGACAAAAACTGCAGCTGTCACTTGTCAAATGTCGGCAAAATATTCCTTGTATCAAAAGACATAAAATAAATATGCTCCTTTACAAATACACGCACTTAAAAGAATTTTTGTTTAAACCTATATACATATATGTAATTCTACGTGACTTAAGGTGTCTGTCCAGCAGCTAGCATTTATTTATTGTTAAGATTTTGTTTTATGACTACATGGAAAATTTTAACAATCAACCTGAGAAAAAATGTTACAAAAACGAAGATTGACGTAATAAAGGTTCAATAAATAGGAGTTTTTAACACATACAAAGACTTTACAGGGATTATAGAAGAAGACAAAGGCTTTTTCCTGTGGAAAAATGTGAGCAAACAGAAGCCAAAAAATTAAAACAGATTTATGGGATTTTGTAAAAAGAAGCTTATATTACAGACTATAGTTTGGTGGATAGTCAAGAGTATAGTTTAATATATAGACCAGACTATAGTTAAATATATAGTCTAGAATATAGTTTACACTGTAGTACAGACCATAAGTTATAGTCCAAACTATAAACTACAGTCCAGATTATAGACTACAGTCCAGACTGAAAACTATAGTCCGGACTATATACTATACACCAGACCATAAAATATAGTCCAGACTATAGACTATAGTCCAGACAATAAACTATAGTACAGACTATAAACTATACTCCAGATTATAGACTATAGTATAGATTATAGACTATAGCCCAAACTATAAACTTCAGTCCAGACTATAGAATATTGTCCAGACTATAGTCTATAGTTTGGACTATAGGCTATAGTCCAGTCTATAAACTATAGTCCAGACTATAAATTATAGTCCAGACTACAAATTATAGTCCAGGCTATAGACCATCGTCCAGAATATAGACTATAGTCCAGACTATAGACTATAGTGCAGACTATAAACTGGAGTCCAAATTATAAACTATATTCCAAATTAAAGTTTATAGTCCAGACCATAAACTATAATCCTGTCTATAAACTTTAGCCCAGACTATTAGCTATAGTCCAGACTGTAGACTTTAGTCCAGACTATAGACTATAGTCCAGATTATAAATTTTAGTCCAGACTATAAACTATAGTCCGGACTATAGACTATAGTCCCAACTATAGTCCAGATTATATACTAAACTATAGTCCTGTCTACAGAATATATAAACTATAGTCCAGACTATAAAATACATTCCAGACTGTAGACTATAGTCCATACTGTAAACAATAGTCCAGATTTTAGACTATATTCCGGACTATAAGCTATAGTCCACACTATGAACTATATTCCAGATAATAGACTATAGTCCAGACTATGAAGTATAGTGTAGACTATAAACTATAGCCCAGACTATAAACTATAGTCCAGACTATAAGCTATAGTCCAGACTATAAACTATAGTCCAGACTATAAACTATAGTCCAGACTATAGACTATAGTCCAGACTATAAACTATAGTCCAGACTATAAGCTATAGTCCAGATTATAAACTATAGTCCATACTATTAACTATAGTCCAGACTATAGACTATAGTCCCCACTATAGTCCAGACTATAGACTAAACTATTATAGTCCAGTCTGCAGACTATATAAACTATAGTCCAGACTATAAAATATAGTCCAGACTATAGACTATAGTCCAGACTGTAAACAATAGTCCAGATTTTAGACTACAGTCCGGACTATCAACTATAGTCCACACTATAAACTATATTCCAGATAATAGACTGTAGTCCAGATTATAAAGTATAGTGCAGACTAAAAACTATAGTAAACTATGGTTCAGACTATAAATTATAATCCAGACTGTAAACTATAGTCCAGACTATAATATTGTCCAGATTATAGACTATAGTCCAGACTAAAAACTATAGTGTGGACTATAGACCATAGTGTGGACTATAGACTATAGTGTGGACTATAGACTATAGTCCAGACTATAGACTATAGTCCAGACTATAGACAATAGTCCAGACTATAGACTATAGTCCAGACTATAGACTATAGTCCAGACTTAGACTATAGTCCAGACTATAGAATATAGCCCAGACTATAGAATATAGTCCAGACTATATAATATTGTCTAGACTATAGACTAAAGTCTAGACTATAAACTATAGTCCGGACAATAGACTGTAGTCAAGACTATAAACTATAAGCCAGGCTACAAACTATAGTCCAGACTATAAACTATAGTCCAGATTATAAACCTAAGTCCAGAATATATATTGACTATAGTCCAGACTATAGTCTGTTCTATAGTCCAGACTATAGTCTGTTTAGTTTATTGCCTAAAATTTAGTTTTATCGCTTATAGTTTTTAATTAATTGTTTGTTTTTTACTTTTACTTTCTCTTGATTTTTTATTTTTTTTTTTCCTTTTTTTTAATTGGCAATTAATTATCTTTGCTTGATTACATTTTTATTTGATGTTTATTTTCTTTAAAACTTTCTTTTAGTTATTTTTTTTTTCTTTTATAGCTCTTTTAAAACTTCCTCTAAAAATTAAAAAAAAAAAATTATCATTTTCCTTTTTCACTTTTATTTTATTTTTTTTTTTTTATTTGCTTATTTTAAACATTTATAAATATTTAATTACACGCCATCATAAAAAAAAATTAAGAAAAACTACAAAACTAAAGGTAATTCAATAGTTTTTCTATTTAAAAAAAAAAATCCTATTTTAAGCAAATATAAAAATTCAATTACAACTCTGTTATAACGGATGTGTTTTGTTTACATTTCCAATTCACCTTTAGTTTTATGAGTATGTGTAAAGGTGTATGTGTTAATAACAAATACATTAAGAGGGCTCTTTTCCTTATCTCTTTTGCTTTTGTTTTCTCTCTTTATTTAAGGATTTTATTTGTTTTATTTGTTTAGGTTAGATTTGTAAGAGATTTCTTAGTGATTTTTTCTATAAGTTTTTAATAAATTTTTAATAATTTCTTTAAGTATTTAAGGTTGTTTAAACACCTGTTAGAAAAAAAGAATAGTGTTTGTTATATTTAATCTCTTTTAAAAGAAATCAATTGATGATTGATGTTAAGAGCCCAGGAAGTTGGGTTTGTGTAAATACTATTTAATAAATAAGAAATTATTTAGGAAATTTTTAGAAAGGAAAGAATTTTTGCTGGTAAATAAGGCGGCTTCAATGTTTGATGTGTTGGGAATATGAAAATTTTTATTATGACTTTAATATTGTCCTTAACAGTTTCATGTAATTATTTTAAAATTTTTTTTAAATTAGTTTTAAAATTTCTTTCTATATTCTTTTTAATACTCCTGCTAATTTCCTTTTTTACCGGAAATATTTAAAATTCCTTTAAATTTTATCTTTTAGCTGATAAAATATTCATTATTTGTAATTTATCTTCAAAAAAGATTATAAAAAAAGACACAAACGTTGAAATATTTTTATGAAGATGTTTGTTTTGATTTTTATAAAATAAATAACTTTTACTTAATAAGACCTATTAGACATAAATAATTAAAAATTCCTGACACATCATAGAAAAATGCAAATTTCAAATAAAACAAAAAAAAAAAAACATCAAAAGAATTTTTAATGAGTTTTAATAAAAATAATTCTTTCAAAAAGCCAGATAAATAAAATATTAAAAATATAATATAAAACCAAAAAAATTAATCAGATTAAACCAAAAAAAAAAATTAAAAAAAAAAGAACCAAAAAAATAATTTATGAAATAAGTAAATATTTTTATTTAAAAGAGGTTTATTGACCTTTCACATGGTTAAGTGTCAGTTTAATTTGTTTAAACATTAAAAATACATTTAAACTTCTCTAAAAACTAACAAAACACCCACTTAAATTACATTTTAGTTTTTTTTGCCTCTTACCTTCTAATCATTTAAACTTCAGCACATTTGTTTTTTTAAGATTTTGTTATATTTTTAAGTTTGTTTTTTTTTAGTTTTACTTTGGTGTCTTCTTCGTTTTTGTAATTATGACTCAATCTCTTGTAAGACCTTTTTCTGTTACATTTAAACATGTTTCAAGTTCAATGGCCATTGTCTTGTTTAAAACAGCTGTAAGGCACCAGTGTCTGTCTGTCTGTCCGTCAGTCTATCTTTAGTTTGGCGTCTTGAAAATATTTTAAAATTTTAAGTTCGTGTGTTATTTAGGCTTTTTTTTACTTAAAGGTTTATATTTAATGACAGCCCTATTTTTTTAAGTTAATTTAAATAATGGTTTTAATGAGCAGCAGCTTTTTTGTTTATATTTTAAGCACAGTTGCCAGCAAATGACTTTGAACTTGAGAAAAGAAAACTTTAAATTTAAATAATGAAAATAATAAAATGATTTTTTTTAACTAAGTTATAGTTTAAATCTACAAGCTGGTCTATAGTTAATACCATAGTCTATTTTATAGTCTGGACTATAGTCTCAGTCTATAGTCTTGTCTTGACTGTAGTCTAGTCTATAATCTGAACTATAGTTTATAGTCTGAACTATAGTTTATAGTCTGGACTATAGTTTATAGTCTGGACTATAGTTTATAGTCTGGAATACAGTTTATAGTCTGAACTATAGTTTATAGTCTGGACTATAGTTTATAGTCTGGACTATAGTTTATGGTCTGGACTATAGTTTATGGTCTGGACTACAGTTTATAGTCTGAACTATAGTTTATAGTCTGAACTATAGTTGATAGTCTGGAATATAGTTTATAGTCTGGACTATAGTTTATAGTCTGGACTATAGTTTATAGTCTGGACTATAGTTTATAGTCTGGACTATAGTTTATAGTCTGGACTATAGTTAATAGTCTGAACTATAGTTTATAGTCTGGAATATAGTTTATAGTCTGATCTATAATTTATAGTCTGGACTATAGTTTATAGTCTGATTTATAGTTTATAGTCTGAACTATAGTTTATAGTCTGGAATATAGATTATAGTCTGATCTATAATTTATAGTCTGGACTATAGTTTATAGTCTGATTTATAGTTTATAGTCTGAACTATAGTTTATAGTCTGGACTATAGTTTATAGTCTGGAATACAGTTTATAGTCTGAACTATAGTTTATAGTCTGAACTATAGTTTATAGTCTGGACTATAGTTTATAGTCTGGACTATAGTTTATAGTCTGGACTATAGTTTATGGTCTGGACTACAGTTTATAGTCTGAACTATAGTTGATAGTCTGGAATATAGTTTATAGTCTGGAATATAGTTTATAGTCTGGACTATAGTTTATAGTCTGGACTATAGTTTATAGTCTGGACTATAGTTTATAGTCTGGACTATAGTTTATAGTCTGAACTATAGTTTATAGTCTGGAATATAGTTTATAGTCTGATCTATAATTTATAGTCTGGACTATAGTTTATAGTCTGATTTATAGTTTATAGTCTGAACTATAGTTTATAGTCTGAACTATAGTTGATAGTCTGGAATATAGTTTATAGTCTGGACTATAGTTTATAGTCTGGATTATAGTTTATAGTCTGGACTATAGTTTATAGTCAGGACTATAGTTTATAGTCTGAACTATAGTTTATAGTCTGGAATATAGTTTATAGTCTGATCTATACTTTATAGTCTAGACTATAGTTTATGGTCTGGACTACAGTTTATAGTCTGAACTATAGTTTATAGTCTGAACTATAGTTGATAGTCTGGAATATAGTTTATAGTCTGGACTATAGTTTATAGTCTGGACTATAGTTTATAGTCTGGACTATAGTTTATAGTCTGGACTATAGTTTATAGTCTGAACTATAGTTTATAGTCTGGAATATAGTTTATAGTCTGATCTATAATTTATAGTCTGGACTACAGTTTATAGTCTGATTTATAGTTTATAGTCTGGACTATAGTTTATAGTCTGGACTACAGTTTATAGTCTGAACTACAGTAAATAATTCGAAATATAGTTTATAGTCTGGACCATACTTTATGGTCTGGACTATAGTTTATAGTCTGGACTATAGGTTATAGTCTGGACTATAGTCTATAGTCTGGACTATAGTTTATAGTATGGACTATAGTTTATAGTATGGACTATAATTTATAGTCTGGACTATAGTCTATAGTCTGGACCATAGTCTTGACTAGAGTTTATAGTATTAACTACAGTAGACTAGTCTATAGTCTGAACTACAGTTCATAGTCTGGACTATAACTTATAGTCTGGACTATAGTTTTTAGTGTGGAATATAGTTTATAGTCTGGATTAAAGTTAATAGTCTGGGCTACAGTTTATAGTCTGGACTATAGTTTACAGTCTGGACTAGAGTTTATAGTCTGAACTACAGTTAATAATCCGAACTATAGTTTATAGTCTGGACCATACTTTATGGTCTGGACTATAGGTTATAGTCTGGACTATAGTCTATAGTCTGGACTATAGTTAATAGCTGGACTATAGTTTATAGTATGGACTATAGTTTATAGTCTGGACTATAGTTAATAGTCTGGACTATAGTTTATAGTTTAAGTTAATAGTGTGGAACATAGTTTATAGTATGGACTAGAGTTAATAGTCTGGACTATAGTTTATGGTCTGGACTATAGTTTATAGCCTGGACTATAGTCTATAGTCTGGACTATAGTCTATAGTCTGGACTATAGTTTATAGTATGGACTATAGTTTATAGTATAGACTATAATTTATAGTCTGGTCTATAGTCTATAGTCTGGACCATAGTCTTGATTAAAGTCTATAGTCTTGACTAGAGTCTATAGTATTGACTACAGTCTACATTCTAGACTATAGTTCGGAATATGGTCTTGACTGTAGACTAGTCTATAGTCTGGACTATAGTTTATAGTCTGGACTATAAGTTATAGTCTGGACTATAGTTAATAGTGTGGACTATAGTTTATAGTCTGGACTATAGTTTATAATCTGGACTACAGTTTATAGTCTGGACTATAAGTTATAGTCTGGACTACAGTTTATAGTATGGACTACAGTTTATAATCCGAACTATAGTTTATAGTCTGGACTATAGTTTAGTCAATAGTCTGGACTATACCCTATAGTCAGAACTATAGTTAATAGTCTGGACTATAATCTATAGTCTGGACTATACCCTATAGACAGGACTATAGTTCTATATTCTATTGTATATTCTTGAATATAGTCTATAATTTGGACTCTAATCTGAACTAAAGGACTTTAATCAATTCTTTAGTCTGGACTATTGTCTGGAGTCTAGTTTTTAGTCTGGACTATAGTCTGTATTATAATCTAGTCTATGGTCTTGACTATAATCTAGTCCATAGTCTGTACTATAGTCCACTCTGTAGTCTGGACTATATTCTCAAATTTAGTCTGGACTATAGTCTCAAATATAGTTTATTGTATTGACTATAGTCTAGCATATAGTATTGACTTTAGTTTCATTTTTAGTCTCATAACCTTTGCTATAGTGTGAACCAGAATCCACTCTATAGTCTGAACTATTTTTACCTTATTTAACTATTTTTTTAAGCTTCTATATTTTTTTATAATTTTAAAGCTTTTGTTTTCTTCAATCATTTAATTTCTCTCTTTTTTCGTATATTTCCAGGCCTCGTCGCCGTTCCGGCTCTAGTATAGTGGTTTTAGATAGTGAAGATTTAAAACCCTGTCTACCCGATGTTTATAATAATATACCACATATACGACAAACAAACGAAGAAGATACACAAGAAATTGATCAGGAATTGTATAGCACCATGTTGAAGTCCATAAATCAAGATAATGGTAAGTTGGTCATATAAGAATATAAAAATATTTTATTAATTTTTAAATTTATGGCAAAAACAGGACCTCATCGTGAGATGGCTGTGGATTGTCCCGACAATTTTATAGCACGTAATAAAACACCGCCACGTTATCCACCACCCCGTCCACCACAGGTAAAGAAAAAACGACGTCAGTCTTTTAATAATAAAACAAACAACAGCAACACAACAACAACACCCATAAAAACTTCCAAGAAATCCCCACATAAACTAAATTCACCCAAAAAACACATGAAAACCAACAACAGCACCACACTAACCCATATAAAACCCATTTTCACCACCAACACCATTTCCACCACATCAACAATAACCACCACATGCTCTTTAACACCCACTACATCTATTTCCTCTTTAAATAAACCCCCTTTGGTAAATTCGGCCCAGCATTCTAAACAAAATTCACCCCTTTTCCTAGAGAAATTTCATTTTAAGGCTAATTTTAATAATACTTTACCTAAATGTTCAGCTAAATTAATGCAAAATAATACAAAATTTATTTATAATTATAATTATTCTGAATATGAAACACAACAATATCATCATCCAACTTCAACAACACTACAACAATCTCAACATTATGATAATCAACATTTAAATAAATTCACCACCTCATCATCTATATTCACCACATGTTCTTTAATGGATTTAAATAATGATAAACTTAATGATACAACGGAACAATTACAATTACAAAATGACTATAATACACAACAACAATTGAAATTGGATCAAATTGAAAATTATGAAAATTGTTTGGAATTGGAATATCAGACACAAAAATTAAATAATGCTTTATCTCTTAAGAGTAAATCCTCAGCGGTAACCAATAATCCTAATGGTATAGGAGGAGGATTAAGTGGAGGAGGAGGTTCTTTAGCCTCTACTCCCGATGATTTGGAATTAATGGTAGATTCTTTATATCGTAAAAGCTCTTCTTCATCTTCATATGAAAGTGAGCTGTTAAGCAAAAAATCTTGTGAATCTTATGACTCTATATCCTATCGTCAGCTCAACAATAACAACAATAATAATTTAAATAATAAATCTTCCCCTCATAATACCAATTCTAATAATTCCTCTTCTGCCTCCTCTACATCTCATGCTTTGAATCATAATAAAAATTCTCTACACTCGGCGGATCTTTTAAATAATTGTCATGCTAATGGTAGTGGTGATTCTCTTACCAGCATGACCAGTTCCACTTCAACACCTCCCCCAGAATATGAACTTAAAGAATTTAATTCCAAAAATCCCATATTACCTCCTCTCATTAAACATCGTGAGCTACCTGTTGATGTTCCCGATAGTTTTATAGAAATTGTTAAGACTCCCCCACGTTATCCACCCCCCGCTCATTTATCTTCTTTATCATCACAAATTTCTTCTTGTTCTTCGGCCTCCACGGCCAATACTACATTAACACGTATAAATTCTTGCAATAATTCCAATACGGAATCTCATAATATGAGCTTTTCCCCGGAGTCTTTGAAAAATCAACAAATGTCACAACATCAGCAGCAGGAAACTTCATTGATTTCCACCATGTCTTTAAATGGTTCATATGAGGATTTCCAACATCAACAACAGCAGCAGCAACAACAACAACAAGGATTTCATCAAATGGGCACTCAAAAGCCGCAGCCACAAGTTGCTGGCAAACGTTTAGATGAGGTTTGTTTTTATGTTTTTTTCCTCCTCTCTCTCTCTCTCTCTTTTTTGGTTTCTAATTGGCTAAAAGGCTTTTTGTAAACCTCGACTATTAGTAATTTGTAAGACCCTTCCAAAAACTTCTTAAGAAAATTAAAAAAAGCTTAAAGGCAAATCAAGAAATTTAGCAAAAAACAAAAAAAGCTCTAAAAAAGGCAATATTAACATAATAAAATAAAAAAGCTTTAGGTGGAATACAACAATAAAATTATTAATTTATATATTAAAACAGAAAATTTCTTTAATTTAGGAAAAATATTAAATAAATCAATATACAAAATTTAAAAGCCTTTTAAGAAAAATAATCTAAGAACAATTTTGTTTAACAATTAATTCTTAAATTTTATTAAAAAAAAGCTTTTCCTTCAAAAGCAATAAAAGAAATAAAGAAAAAAGCTTAAAACAAAAGCTTTCTTCAGTTTAGGAAATTATTAAAAATACCTATACCTAGAAAAATTTAAAAGCTTTTTGAGAAAAATTTATATTCTACAAACAATTTCATTTTACAATTCAATCTAAAATTTTATTTAAATTTAATAAAAAGCTTTTTCCCCCAAAGCAGTAAAAAATTAAAAAGAAATAAAAATTAATATATTTAAACAAAAGCTATTTTCAATTTAAGAAATTTATTAAAAATAACAAATTAAAAAAACTTAAAAGCTTTTTCCCCCAAAGCAGTGAAGTTTAAAGAAAAAAAGCTTTAATTAAAAATAAACAAAAATAATAAATCATATATTTTAATAAAAGCTTTTATCCATTTAAGACAATTATTAAAAATACCAACATGAAAAACTTAAAAGCTTTTTAAGAAAAATAATTAAAAAATTATGTTTAATAATAATTTTTAATATATTTTATTATTTTAATTTTATTTTAATTAAGAAAAGCTTTTTCGCCAAAAGCAATAAAGCTTAAATAAAACATTAAAAGCTTTTTTTTTAAATAAAATAAATCTAAAAACTATTTTACTTAACTAAACTATAATATTTAATTTAAATTAAAAATAGCTTTTCCTTTAAAAGCTTCAATTTAAAAAAAGTATTAAAAGCTTTTTTTAATAAAAATAAAAAAGTTTTTCCAATAAAAAGCTTCTTTCAATAAAAAGCTTTTTTAATAAAAAATCTAAGAACAACTTTATTTAATAAAAATAAAACTTTACCCCAAAAGCAGTAAATTTTAAGGAATAAAGCTTCAATTTAAAAAGAATATTAAAAATAAAAAATTAAAAAATGGAATTTAAAAGCATTAAAAGCCTTTTTTAGTAAAAAATGTAAAAACCATTTTATTTAACTAAACTCTAAAATTTAATTTAAATTAAAAGAACATTTTCCTACAAAAACAGTAAAACTTAAAGAAAAAGAGCTTTAATTAAAAAAATTAACAAAAATACCAAATTAAAAAAGTCTACCTAAAAGCATTAAAGTTTTTTTTTTAATAAAAAAATCTAAAAACCACAATTAACTCTAAAATTTTATTTCAATTTAAAAAAGCTTTTTCTGCAAAAGCATTAAAACTTCAAATTAAAGCAGTCACGAAACTCTTAACAAAATTTTTCAACGAAATATCTTAATTAATTTTTAAAATATATAAAAAAAAAAATCAAAAATTATCTAAAAGCTCTTACAAGCTTTTGAGTTAAAATACTTTTTTTTTTCAAAAATAATCTACAAAACTTAAAATAAATTTTTGCTAATAATAAAAATTTATGGAATTAATTTTAACAAATTATTAAAGGAGCTCTTGAAAGCTTTTCAAATAAGATTAATTTCATAAACTTTTTTTTTTGTTTTGTTTTAATAAATAGTATTAATAAAAAATTTCATAACAATTTGCAAGGACATGAAAATTACAGAAATTAGCACTAAAGCTTTCAAATACTCTAAAAAAGAGCTTTTAAAATTTATATAAATTAGCTTAAAGAAACTTTTAAAAAGAACATTTTTATTTAATTTTCATCAAAGAAATTATTTTTTTTTTTTATTAAAAAGTTTTTTATTTAACTTAACAAAAGAGCTTTTTCTTAAGATTTTAATAAATAAAGCTTTCACTTTTCAAAAAATAAACCTATTATATTTGCACAAGCTTTCAACAAAGTGTTTTTTATTTACTTAGAAAAGTTGTTAAAGAGAGAAATGCTGTAGGAAGCTTTTCAAATATATAAAATATTTTTTAAAATTCATATACATTTTTTAGAAAAAGCTATTACAAAAATAATTTCTTTCTTATTTTTTTTGCAAAATAACGTAACTTTATAACAAATTTTATATAGCTTAAGAAGCTTTTTATTTAAATCTTAATTATGAAAGTTTTCAATATCCAAAAAAAAAACAGGGAGCTTTTAATGCCTTAAACATTTGTTGAAAAGAAAAGCTTACATATATTAAAAAAGCTTTTGTAGGGAGCTTTAAAAATGTTTTATTTTAGTGTCTATTTAACTTAACAAAAGAGCTTTTTTATACAAATTCCTACACAGAGCTTTTAATGTCTAAAAAAAATGTTTAAAAGTAGAAGTTTATTTTAGTTTAAAAGTTTTATCTTCATTTTATCTTAAAAAAGTTATTTATGAAAACAATCGTTTAAAATTAATTTTTATTTCCACTAAAAAAGCTTAAGATTTCTTTAAAATAAATATAATTTTTTTAAAAGATTTTAGAAAGAGCTTTTGTAAACACCATTAAAAAGATTTTTTGTTAAAAGCTTTTAAAAAGAACTTTTATAAAAAAACTTTTAAGCACGGCTGTTTTAAAGCTTAAAAAATAAAAATAACTTTTTTAAAAGCTTTAACCAAAAAAATTTTTTTATATAACAATAAAAATAAAAAACCTTTAGCTAAACAAGCTTTTGATAGGTAAAAATATGTTTTTTAAAAGCTTTTGTAAAAACATTAAACACAATTTATTTAAGCTTAAAAGCTTTTTGATATAATTTCTTTAAATGAAAAGTATTTTTTTTTAAGTTTTCCCTAAAAGCTTTAAAAAAATAAAAATTTAACAAAAAAGCTCTTAATAGTTTAAAAAAAATGTTTAACAAAAAATCTTTTTTAATAAAACCCTTTTTTGAAAACGTTTTTCAAAAGCTCTTCGAAAAAATTTTTAAAAGCTTCTTCGAAAGACAATTTTTAAAAATATCTTTAAAAATATTTATTTAAAAAATTAGTTAAAAGCTTTTAATTTGAAATACAATTTTTCAAAAAATATTTGTTTAAAGAATAAGCTTTTTTGCTTAATGTTAAGCTTTTTTTTTTTTTTTTTTGTTTTTTTACTTAAAAAAGCTTTTAAAAGTGATTTTTTTATTTAAAAATTATATATTCTTGATTCGCCTATATGTTTTTTTAAGTCTCGTAGCAAAAGTAATTTAATCACTCTCTCTTTTACCTTGTAAACCTTTTAGAACTCTTTCTACTTCTACCATTTCTAGTAGTTTGGATTTAGTAGTTTGGCAACTGAATACTTTTTATACTCTGGTAACCTTAAAAACAAATGATAACATTATAAAAACTGTGGTAACTTTATAAAGACTATTAAATGCACTAAAAGTAAAGAAATTTTTAAAATAAAATCAAAAATATTTTAAGGAAATTGAACTTGTTAAATATTATTAAGTTTATAACGTAAATTAATTAATTAATTATGACCTT